>CM053788.1:137018415-137185915 GCA_028749045.1 Cupressus sempervirens | reverse complement strand
ATATAGGTGCATGGATTTTAGTACTACTTGATGTTACCGATACAATTGATAAAGATGAAGATGAAAATTTTGATGATATTCCATTGATTTTCGTCAATTATAACCATATCGCTAGATTGTTAAAAGTGGGTAAGTATCATAAAAATTAATCTCAACTTGCTATTTAATTGTCAATGAACTATCTTATATAATGTACATATACATACTTTTTCTACAGGAGATGTCTTTGCAGTGATTGCTAAGCCTAGAAATCATGAAGGTGTCAATTATTATTTATTGTGATGTACTACAGAGAGGAAAAAATTATATGATCCTAAAAAAAGTGATGAAATTTTGTTTCCCATAGGTATACATGCTTAATTTATATACATGCATGTGCATGTACATATATGGATTTATATATATCTAGGTAACTTTATATCAATCAAAATTTAAAATATTTAAACTTGTGGTATAAGTTTTGTTGTGATGCAGGGAACATATTTGAAGGAAATCAAAATAGTCCAACATGGAATATACTTTGTTGATTATCAACCTGACAACAAGGTTTTACAATATAGCCACTTGGTTGTTGTCATTAGGCTTTGTCTACATCCAGTTAAATTTAAGCATGGATGTTGCAAGTGGAGACTAGACAGTGAAGATCATGAGAAGATATTACATGTTATAAGTGAACATCATGGTTGAACCAGGCCTTGAGATAGTCTAATTTAATTTAAATCAAATTTCAAGACCTTTAAATGTAGACATTTTATTTTTGTTAATTATTGCTCTGAATATACATGAGAACCATGGTTTCAAGGATTTTAAAAATTATATTTAAAATTCAAAATAAATTTCAAATTGATAAAATATATGTTTATTGTATGTACAAATTAATTTATATGTTCATCAAATATACAAATTTATTTATTACGTGCAACAATTTGTTAGACATAATTACATAAATTTAATTAATTATTATATATATATATATTTCCTTTAAACATGCATTTACAAAATTAACATACATGTTATAACGATTAAAATGCAAGCTCGCATAAATCTTTGTAATCTACTAAAATACAAAAATATACATGTGGTCTCAAGAATGAACATCTAGATCTATATATATATATATATATATATATAGAAATGCATGCATACAAACTATGTGAACAACAAATACATGTAAGTCTCGAATAAACATGTATATGTAAAATATAAATAGTGAAATACATGTAATCTAGGTACTAAAATACATTTATGTAAGTCTCTAGAATAGGTAAACATGTATACAAATTCTCGAATATATAAATGCATCAAAATATACATATATCTAGTACTACTAGAGGGACCTCTCAAGACGCATATGAACAGAATGACCCTCTAATCGAGTCTCTTGTACATCCTGTGGCCAAGGCACAACAATTGAGATTCACAAATATATATGCATTAGATCTATCTAAACATATGCATAAATGTGTACATGAATACGAGTGCATATAGTTTGAAACATTAATAACTTTATAAACTATTTAAAATTTATACCTAAGCAATACTGGTCAGTAGAATCCTCTTTCTGGCATACATGCCTTGACCCAACACTAGATGTAATAATGATCTCGATGACTTGTGCCTACAAAATTTGTTTGATTTACATTATATATTAGAATTTTTTAATATCTATCTGAACTATTTTTAAATCATATATTTAAATTAAAAAATATTATATATGTACCCGGGTCTCAGGAGCTGGAGGATGATCATCACACTCCATTGTATCATCTATCGATGCACATCTAGTATCAGTGTCAACATCTCATCGTAATACACCAGTAATATCTCTTGAAGCTCCAACACCTACTGAAGCACCCTCAATGCCACAATCTCTTGGATCACCCAAGCCAACCCCAAAGTCTGCAACTCTAACTGCTAGTAATGATGAGTGAAGTGGTATGTATAACTGACTAGGTAATGGTGTAGAATCAATGCCCTACAATAACATGTCCATGTATGATGACAATCTCATGTTGTGACTAGTATCAATTTGAGATAGCCCTCATAACTTCTCACTAAAATCATCAAAGCACTCAGCTGTGATCCTAACATCTCCAACTCATATGCCTAAGCCATCTATAGAGTGTCACAAGCTTGGTGCAAAATGTTGTGAGCTATGTTGTGTGGCAACTATCAGTGGTGTGGTCTGTGCCTGGGGAACTATGGGGCCCTAATGCATTCTAATGGTGTCTATTACTACGTGAACTGATATCCCTTGTGTATCAAAAATATACCTAATACTCTGCATTAGATCCTCCAAAAAATATAACACTAGATCTATATGTGTGTGTTGTCCAAAAAGAGCATGAACATCACCTAGTAATGGTAGTCCAATGACTCTATATGCCTCATTAGGGGAGGTGCCTAAAGTGCTACTTGATGCCTCCAAAGATGCTCAACTTGGATGACTTTGTTGAGTGTGATTATACCAACCAAGAGAGTTAGATGTGATACTAGCAAAAACAAATGCGATGTGTCCAATTTTATCAATTGCTCTCCTTTAAGAAGAAATCACTACTCTATTAGCAATAGGAGCTAGTGCTAGAGTCACTGGAGGAAGTCTCTATCCAATGAATTGTTTGACATCTAGAGGGGGAAGATGCTTTGCATTGCAATACTAGTCACGGTCTAGGATCCAACCATGCCCCTATTTGCAATAATCTGAAATATCTAAGTAGTTGACATTAAGACCCACACGGAACTCAACTTACAACTATTGTGCAAAATAAAGAGAAATCTGATCATTATTAGGATAATGACCATGTGCAACTAAGAAACAAGGATAGATCATACTAGCAACAATAGGATCTATACAACGTGTCACTCGATAGCCCCTCATCCTACCTTGGGTACCCTCATATAATGGAAACAAATCTCATTTGATGTCATCTTTTGGAGCCACCCTCTTGACATCCTCAAAAGATGTATCTCCTAAAATCTCATCTCTAAGCTCCATAGATATGGAAGCTAATACATTAGGGGTAAAAGAATGATGTGCTCTAAATCTAGTAGTCAGATCCTGTAAGCTCCTATATATGGTCACACAAATGTCTCTGTTTACACCATCATCTGAGGAGAGTATAGACTACTCTAATCTAGTAACCTCCTACTTTGCAAATGAAAATAATGTATCAATATTAATATGTGGAGGTATCACAATAAGAATCGTACTAGGACTTGCACCAGGAGCCACAACAAGACCTATACCACAAGCCACAACACAAGCCCCGCCACAAGCCACACCATGAGCCCCACCACAAGCTACACCATGAGCCCCACCACAAGTTGCACCATGAGTTGCACCATGAGATACACCACAAGCTACAGTAGTAGGAGTCACAATAGGAGCCTCATCACCCTCAGGCTAATGACTAGGATGATCATGTGAAATCATATCTACAATGATCGAGCTAATATGTATTGTAAATATACATATACATACATTTGCAAACAACTACTGTGATCGAGCTAGAGAAATACTTAATTTACACTAGTCTAGTGCACAAATTTATATTTAAAAGATGCAAATCATACATCATCTAATCTAGACATCTACATCATACATGAGAAAGATAGAATTTTGTGAGGAAAGAGGCTATGAGGCTTGAGAGAAATTATGAATATGATTTGAGATAGGATTAGGGTTAGAGTTAGAGTTGGGGTAAGGGTTAGGGTTAGGGTTAGGGTTAGGGTTAGAATTAGGGTTAGAGTTAGGGTTTGAGTTTGAGTTAGAGTTAGAATTAGAGCTAGAGTTAGGGTTAAAATTAGAGTTAGGGTTAGTAAGGATTAGGGTTAGGGTTAGAATTAGAGATAGAGTTAGGGTTAGGGTTAGAATAAGAGCTAGAGTTAGGGTTAAAATTAGAGTTAGGTTTATAATTAGGGTTTGAGTTAGGGTTAGAGTTAGAGTTAGAGTTAGAATTAGAGCTACAGTTAGGGTTAAAATTAGAGTTAGGGTTAGAGTTAGAGTTAGAGTTAGAGCTAGAGTTAACAATAGGGCTATAGTTTAAATTTGGGTTAGCATTAGGGTTAGGGTTAGGGTTAGAATTAGAGATAAATTAGGATTATGGTTAGGGTTAGAATCATGGTTAGGGTTAGAAATAGGGTTAGAGTTAGGTTTTGAGTTAGAGTTAGAGTTAGAATTAGAGCTAGAGTTAGGAATAAAATTAGAGTTAGGGTTAGAATTAGGGTTTGAGTTAGAGTTAGAGTTAGAATTAGAGCTACAGTTATGGTTAAAATTAGAGTTAGGGTTAGAGTTAGAACTAGAGTTAGGGTTAACAATAGGACTATAGTTAAACTTTTGGTTAGCATTACGATTAGGGTTAGGGTTAGAATTAGAGATAGAGTTAGGATTAGGATTAGGGTTAGGGTTAGGGTAAGAATTAGGATTAGAATTAGGGTTAGAGTTAGAGTTAGAGTTAGAATTAGAGCTAGAGTTAGGGTTAAATTTATAGTTAGGATTAGAATTAGGGTTAGAGTTAGAGTTAGAGTTAGAGCTACAATTAGGGTTAAAATTAAAGTTAGGGTTAAAATTAGAATTATAGTTAGGGTTAACAATAGGACTATAGTTAAAGTTTGGGTTAGCATTAGGGTTAGGGTTACAATTAGAGTTAGAGTTAGAGTTAGAGAGCTAGAGTTATAGTTATAGTTAGGATTAGAATGGAGGTTAGGTTTTGGATTAGGGTTATAATTAGGGTTATAATTAGAGTTATAGGTAAGGTCCAAGTTAGAGTTAGAGCTAGTGTTAGAGTTAGAGTTAGGATTAAAGTTAGAGTTAGAGTTTGGCTTAGGGTTACCTGTTAAGATTAGAATTATTGTTAGAGTTAAAGGGTTATATATAGGGTTAGGGTTAGGGGTGGAATTAGAGCTAGAGTTAGGGTTTAGAGTATTAGTGTTAAAGTTAGAGTTAGAGTTAGAGTTAGAGTTAGAGTTAGAGTTAGAGTTAGAGTTAGAGTTAGAATTAGGGTTAGGGTAAGGGTTATAATTAGAGATAGAGTTACAATTACAGTTAGAGATATAGTTAGAGATAGAGATAGAGTTAGGTTGAAAATTAGGGTTACAATTAGGTTTAGAATTAGTTTTAGGATTGGGGATAGAATTTGAGTTAGAGTTAGAGTTAGGGATCTAGTTCACTTGGTGGAATTAGAGTTAGAGTTCTAGTTAGAGTTAGAGTTAGGTTTAGAGTTAGAGTTAGGTTTAGAGTTAGAGTTAGAGTTATAGTTGGAGTTAAAGTTAGGGTTAGTGTTAGCATTTGGGTTAGGGTTACAATTAGAGCTAGAGTTAGGGTTTGTCTTATTATTATGGTTTAGGTTATTTTTGGGGTTACTAATCCTATAAGAGTTGACATAAGTGCTATTATTACACTTCAAGTTAGTGTTATGGTAATTGTTAGGTTAATTTTTTATGTGGGTTAGTTCTATTAAAATGCTCATGATTAGTGCTATTGTGACACATATTATTATATATTTTTATAATGTACTCGCTCTAGAGATTTCCTTTAATCATTGTTCTCTCTCCATCTCTAATCTCTAGATACACCCCCTAATCTCTCTTTCTCTCTAGATACAACCCCATATCTCTCTCTAATGTTTTAAATGCTTTTTAAAAAAATTGAATGTTTTCCCAATAACACTAGCATGTAACTAACCAATAAAAAATAATTATGACCTTTAGCACTCAAAGATAATCAAATTTTTTCCTCTAATGTTATAATAATATTTTTGTTATACATTTTACCAACATTTTCCTAATGTTTTGTAATGATTTTTTATATTATTTTGTGTTTTCTAATTTTTTTGTTCCTAATTTTATATACTAATATTTTTCTAATATTCTAGAATAATGTGTTTTAATATTTTTAATTTTTTTTCTAATTTTTTTTCTAATTTTTTCTATTTTTTTTTAATAACTCTAACATGTAATTAACCAATAAATAATAATTATGATCTTTAGCACTTGAAGAAAATCATTTTTTTTCTAAATATTTTTGTTAAATACTTTACCAACATTTTCATAATGTTTTATAATGACTTTTATTATTATTTTGTGTTTTCTAATGTTATACTAATATTTTCCTAAATTTGTTTCCTAATGTTATACTAATACTTTTCTAATATTCTAGACTAATTTTTTTTACTATTTTCTAATGTTTTAAAAATATTTTCTAATATTTTTCTAATATTTTCTAATGTTTTAAAAAATATTTTCTAATGTTTTTTCTAATATTTCCTATTTTTTTTCTAATATTTTTATAATAACACTAATTTATAATCAACCAATAAAAAAATTTAAAAAAAAAAATTAATATCATAACTAACATTAATAAGCAATAAAAATATTAAATTAACACTAAAATATTTATTGAAAGCATAAAAACATAAAAAATATTCAAATAATCACATATAAACATACCTGAAATAGCGCAACGATGAAAAACTTAAGGAAAAATACGTAACTCACTCGTAGGTCCATAACACGTTTGCTCCAACTTGCAGAGCATTTTTTTGCCACTGTAAAAGTGAAAGTGAAAACAAAAAAAAGAAATTAAAAGTGAAAATCACAATTTTTACATGTTTGCGTGAACATATAATTGATTAGTGTTTGCGCAAACATATTTAATTATGTTTGTGCAAACATTCACCAAAGTGAAGTTTGTGTGAAAATGTGTAGTTCGGGTGAATAGTTTAACTCCAAAATGTTCCTCCCTCTTGTAATTTCGTTCATGCCACAAAAGTGGCACCCACTATTGTGGGATCACCCATTTTTAAAAAGAAATAAGCCATAACCTAGTTAAATTGGTCTAGTTTCTGATTAATTGGGTTGATTACAAATTCCTATAGAACTATCATCAGATTAGGTACAATAAAACAAACAATTAGCTATTCCCAACTAGCAAGATCAAATACAATTTTCCAAGGTGATAAAATTGCATATGTAGATGCATCACTTGCATGCTAGGCATGAAGCACATTCCCCAATTTATAACAAATGGTTGAATGTAAAGGCTCCATACATTGGCCCAATAATGGAAGCCAAGGATGTAACCCCACAAGGATCCTAAGTATCTACTGCTACTGTTAATTTGGGCATCATTATATGATCCAAAATGTTATAAAGTACTAAAGCTAGTAGTAACTTCTCCCATGTCTCTAGAAAATTTAGCATAGGTTTAGGATCCCTTGGCTTCCAAGAATTTGTAGCAGCTATTCTCACTACAAGAAGAATAACTTCAGTGAAGAGTTGAGTGTAAGGAGTTGAAGAAGCAAGTTCTACTTCTGTGTAAATGCCATAATCATGAGGCTCATTCCCTTGCAGAAGCCTCTACCACAATGACATTACCTCTAAACCATGCAAAGGATGTTGAAATGGTTTCCAACCTTGAAACACTCTTATAAGCAATGACAAAGCAAATCTAGATGTGATACATATATTACTATTATTTATGTGTATGTATGTATGTATATATATATACATATGTATATATGTATATGTATATGTATATACATGTGTATATATACATACATACACACATGTGTGTGCCTATGTATGCATATATAGAGAGAGATCTTGTGACAATAGAAAAATTGATCCAGCTGCATACATATTCTAGAATTCAAATAATAAAGCAATAAAAATCACTCAACCCATGCTAAGTGACTTACCTCAAGATATTGGACAAAAATAATGCAAACTAGGATAAATGGGAAGAGTTCGCAAAAAACTTTATAAAAACATATCATAGCAAGAGCAATTAGTTGTTCCTGGCTAGCAGGATCAAATACAGTTTTCCAAGGTGATAAAATTGCATATGCAGATGCATGCATGCATGCATGTATGCATGTATATATGTATGTGTATATGTATGTATGTATATATTTATTATATATGTAAGTATGTATGTATGTTTATGTATATACATATATATACATATGTATATATATACACATATATGTGCATGTCTATGTATCTATGTATGTATATATAGAGAGAGAGATCTTGTGGATTATGGAGAACAGTAGAGATCAAGGATTTCATTGTCGTGCCCTTGTGATCGCTACATTTCGTTGTCATGCTCGTGTGATCTCTGCATCTCATTGGTGTGCCCTTATAATCTCTATATATGTATGTATGCATGTGTGTGTGTGTGTGTGTGTGTGTGTGTGTGTGTGTGTGTGTGTGTGTGTGTGTGTGTGTGTATACACACACATATATATATATATGTGTGTGTATATATATATATATATGTATATATATATATATACATATGTATATGTATATATGTGTGTGTGTATAAATTCATATACACACACACATGTGTGTGTGTCTATATATGTATGTATATAATAAAAAGGTCTTGGCACAAAATAAAAAACAAAATAAATCACTCAACACATAGCATGGCCACAGATGCAATGGCAACACCTATTGGTAAGTAGATTCCTCTTTTTCTCTCTCAATTTTCATGTGTTTATTTCACCTAAACTATTATTTCTTAGGGGACATTTTGTAATATTGGATTCATTTTATGCAGGATGTGACAAGGACATTCCTAGATGTACCCATGTTAGATGTATGTGAATCACTAAAGTATTGTGATGAATTTCTCATGAGCAATGAAGATGGACTTCCCCTGAGAGTAGTAGGAGGTGATGAGGGCATTCTAGGTACTTTAAAGATTGATCCTTTCTTAAATATTTTAGATGTTGGGGATGTGGAGCCAAATGAGATTATATCTTCACATGGTTGACCCTAATTAGTAGAGAATATTAAACTATTCTCAAAACTAAGTGAACATTAACCTATGATTGCATGACAACTAACTGTGTGAATCTGTTGTCATTCCTTAGACTCGTATTGCTTCCTTAATTATCAAAGTAAACATAAGAAATATTATAAAGCTCATTATAACTGGAGAAGTTGAGTGCCCTATCCATAATTATTAAAGCCATAAAAAGAAGGCATTGACGTCACCTCAATAACCTGCTTTGGAGACCAAAGGTGGTATGATGGTTGTTCATTTGCAATGTCCCTCCCCATATTCCTGATGAAGATGCACTCTGATACCACTTGATGGAGGGCTGCTCTGATACCACTGACAAAGGGCCACACCACCCTTACCAACTCATAACCAAGAATGCAACAAGATGAAGAATATTTTATTATACTTGAAAATCCAATAGTAGTTACAATAACATTTCTCCAAGATCTCTCAAGATCCAATCCAAGCCTAAGCTAGTCCAGATCCACACTCTGGTAGAAACCTCTGAGATCTCAACTTGTGCTCGCAAGCCACCAAGCAACCTCCTTGTTTCTAAACCGCAGTCACTAGCTCTTCTCCAACTTTATCCAAGATCCAAGTGTAAACTGCCTCACATTCGGTGCTCTGTCTACACACTCACAACTCCATCACAATCCTACTGTAAACTGCCTCACATTCGGCGCTCTGTTCACAGACTCAGGAAAACTCACTCTTCACTTCATCTTTCTCTTTCACACCTTGAAGCCTTCCAAGCTTTCCAAGCTTCACCTTCCACAACTTTCACCTTTCCAAGCTACTCCTTCTCAAACTTCTCCTTCTCAAGCTTCTCCTTGAGCTTTCACCTTCTTCTCGAGCTTCTACTCCTCAAGCTTCCCCTTGAGCTTGATTAGAAATGCTCATATGCCTTGCTTAAATAGGCACTTACCACCCTATGCATGACTTATCCACAACCTTCTAGAATTCCTCCACAACCTTCTACAACTTCCATAACCTTCGACAATATCCACAACTTTCTACAATATTCATAACTTTCTAGAATTCTACCCACACACCTCGATAAATGGAATGAAAACCATTTCTTTTTTTTATTTTTTTTCTATTATGCCACCTATGCACCTCGAAAATAGAAATCCCCTTTTCCTTTATTTTCTCCTTTTTCCCCTTTTTAATTTTTTTATTATTTCTCCTCTAATTTTCGTCACTTTCTCTCTCCTCCAAAAAAAAAATTAAATTTTTTTTTTTCCCAATAATTTTTTCATGCAAGATGCTCCTGCATCAATTCCTCAAGTGATCATGTATTCTTATTTGACCATCTTCATCCTCCTCAACAAGACATTTGTTGAAAAGATTTCCCCAACCAAGTGTTCCATAAAACTCAATGTCCCATGCTGCAATGGTTGTATTTCTTCTTTCTCTAGTAAAAAAACATGTTGAATCCAAGAAAATATCCTTCTCTTACTTCCCTAGAGCATCATAGCTGACTTTGAGCCTCTTTGTGATGTCCTAATGGGGAATCTAGGAATACAAATTCATCACAATTGCAAAGGCTTGTTTCGATAGATAGTCATCACTCCCACAATATTGTTGTCACATACCCATAGAAATTGTGATGAACAGTTTTGACAGATAGTCATCATTCCCACAACACTGCTATCATATACCCATCGCACTTGCAGTGGCCTACTCTAACAGATAGTTGTCAATCCTACAGAATAGCTGTCATAATTGGAATGAAAAACTGAAAGCTTAAGCTATCATATTTGTGATGGTCTACTATCACAATTGGGAGAGCATGAAAATTAACTCTTGGCCTTGCTTCTTCCAAGTTACTACAACTTTATCCTTCATAATTGCAACAAACACCCTTATCGTCACAATTTGCGACAACAAAATTATGATGCCTATCTGAGGGGAGCCAATTCATGGTTCAGTCATTTGGGCAACGGGTGGCCATCACAATTTGGGCCCAAATGTAGTAGTGTTGTGACATTGGAAGTATTGGGATTCCCACCCTTCTTCATCAAAATAGTTTCCTCGCTATTTGAAGGAGCAATGCCAGTAGTAGAAATCAATGGATGTAGGTTTGAATTTTTTGAGTTCACAAGATCCATAAGATAGGGATTTCCACCCCCCGCTCCCCCTCTTTTTTTGATAGTAGGTAACTAACTTTGTTTCCTCTTGAGGGATGAGTCTCTCTCCTGTAGGGTTTAGGGTATATCTCTTCTTAGCAATGATGATATAGCTAACATGTGCAATTGACTAATGACACTATAATCCTCCTACAATTAGAAGAAAATAACCTCGATTGTCTCATTATCAAACTAGATCTATTATACAAGGCCTTTGGGAGTAATGTGTCATATTCCAAAATGGGAAGAGAACCCCCCATAATGGTGGGATAAACATGGAATTAGTTGGGGAGGACCAAATCACATAGTCAGATGTCTGGGAATCCCCTATGTTGTCAACCCCAACATCAATGACATGTGGACTTGGCTCAAGGAAAGGATTCTCAAAAAATTGAACAAATGGGATAACAAGTTCCTCTATCTAAATGGGAAGGTTCAAGTATTCCATAAAATCCTATCATCCTACTCCATATACTTCTCCTCTAGATTGCTATTGAACCAAAATTTATTTGGCTACCTTCAAAAAATTATCAAGGAATATTCATAGTTAGATGGATATAAGGGAAGGAAGTCCCATGCAGTTAGTTGGGAATGATGTACTTAAAAAAGGATCTAGGAGGACTGGGACTGAAGGATGTAAAAATTCAAGGGGTGGCCTTGGCTATGAAATGGATTTTTTAAGTTTCTCAAGGAAATTAACCTTGTAAAGTTTTGATTAGAAATAACATTACCAAAGCACACCCTTCCAAAGGTAAGAATTAGATTAGTTGAATATATATGATCTCCTCTCACTAGAGTGCAATATAGTGGTTGGGGGTTGTTCAAGACAATCTAGAAAACATGAAGATATATCAAAATTTTTTTTGTAGGAATTGATACTAGGAAGGTAACCACTTGGTGTGCGACCAAGAATCAATATATTAGAACCTTCAACATAAAGGTAAAGTGTTGGCCAAGCTTGAGGGATTCTCAACTAAAAGTTGGGCAAACAAATGCATTGAATTCTTTTATGATATCATTAGTAGTAGAAATCAATGGATGTAGGTCTGAAATTTTTAAGTTCACAAGATCCATAAGATAGGAATTTCCACCCCCCCGTGTCCCCTCCCCCCACCTCTTTTTTTGATAGTAGCTAACTCACTTTGTTACCTCTTGAGGGATGAGTCTCTCCCCCCTAGGGTTTAGGATATATCTCTTCTTTACAATGATGATATATCCAATATGAAATTGACTAATGACACTACAATCCTCCTACAATGAGAAGAGAATAACCTAGATTTTCTCATTATAAAACTAGATCTATTATGCAAGGCCTCTGGGAGTAAAGTGTCATATTCCAAAATAGGAAGAGAACCCCCCATAATGGTGGGATAAATATGGAATCAGTTGGGGAGGACCAAATCACATAGTCAGATATCTGGAAACCCCTATGTTGTCAACCCCAACATTAATGACATGTGGACTTGGGTCAAGGAAAGATTCTCAAAAAATTGAACAAATGGGATAATAAGTCCCTCTATCTAACTGGAAGGGTTTAGGTATGCCATAAATCCCTATCATCCTACTTCATATACTTCTCCTCTAGATGGCTCTTTAACCAAAACTGATTAGGCTACCTTAAAAAACTATCAAGGAATATTCATAGTCAAATGGATATAAGGGAAGGAAGTCTCATGCGGTTAGTTGGGAAAGGTGTACTAAAAAAAGGATCTAGGAGGACTGGGACTAAAGGATCTAAAAATTCAAGGGGTAGCCTTGGCTAAGAAATGGATTTTTTAAGTTTCTCAAGGAAATGAACCTTGTAATTTTTTGATTAGAAATAACATTACCAAGGCAAACCCTTCCAAAGGTAAGCATTAGATTTGGTTGAATATATATGATCTCCTCTCACTAGAGTGCAATATTGTGGTTGGGGGTTGTTCAAGACAATCTAGAAAGCATGAAGATATGTCTGAATTTTTTTTTTTAGGAATTGATACTAGGAAGGTAACCACTTGGTGTGTGGCCAAAAATCAATATATTAGAACCTTCAACACAAAGGCAAAGTGTTGGCCAAGTTTGAGGGATTCTCAACTAAAAGATGGGCAAACAAATGCATTGAATTCTTTTATGATAGCTGGGGGAAAGCTTATTTGTATTCTTTCTACAAGCAAGATGAATTTATTATGCACTTCTTCTTTTAATGTATATTTTCCAAATAAATATGGAGTCTTCTTGGTATGTCATTGAATACAAATTTTCTTTAATGAAAAACATTAAATTCTAGTTCTATCATAAATGAAAGCAAATTATATAATACATTTTGGTCTATATTCTTCTTCTTTACTATTATGGCATATTTGAAAGATGAGGAATAATGACATTCTTGCTCTTTGAAGACTCATATATGTTGATGTTTCATTGCAAGTTACCACCATCCTAGAAGTAAAGGAAGACGAGTTTTTACAGCTCCTAAGAGAAGGAAAAGCAATGATTGTTATGAAGGAATTAGCATATGGGTATACTTATATTTAGGAAAAAATGACTTTGACATTACTATAGTTGAGATCATCAGGAAACTTAAGGAGAATGGATAGTGGAAGAGCACAATTGGAGTTGGTTCCTCAACAAGCACTTCACACTTGATGGGTTAGTTGATCAAATTTATTGATAACTTAGGCAATATAATGGTCTCCCTTGAAAATGATGCATAAAATTCTAAACAAATGTTTGACATGGAGGACCTGGATGATCATTAAGATTGCATTTTACAATAATCATATTAGCTATAGTATAAAGTTTTAGTAATATTTTTTGTTATCACTATGTCATGAACTAAATACTCTACTTTTACTTTTCTCGAGTATCTCGTATGAGATAACTAATCATATATAGAACTGATATCCTATGAGTGACAATATACTTAAGTCATTTACTTAGTTAATTCCAAACAAGTAATAAATGCCAAGCATAAGTTGTCAGATAGTATATATCGAGAGATAGATAATTAGTATGAGCTAAGTAACTAGTATGTGCTGAGTCACTCAAGTTTTGAGTAGATAGTATGTGTCGAGCTATTTAGATGTCAAGTGATCAGTGGATGCCAAGTCATTCAGAGGCTGAGTTACAACATTGAATTTATAGTTGATGCCGAGCATCAGGGACTTCAAGTGCTGAGTTACACAATTTTAACATAATTGTTTGTAATGGCACAAACTTCTATGTAAACCATCTTTGAGCAAACTTAAGGATTGTTTTATGATCTTTTGATGATAAGGAAAAATCTTAATTATGAATCCCTATGCATTACATGCATCTAATCAAAAAAAAGGAAGAATTAAGCTGCTAGATGGGTGAATCACAATAGTTGATTCATACCTAACCCTAAGTCACTTAGGTCTTCTTAAGAAGGACAAACCCTAAAATTTATAATAATGATTAAGGAGAATTGAAGAGAGTTTGCATGCATAAACAAAGCATTCATGGTGATGAAGGTGTTATGATTTGAGTTACATTGCAAAATTAGTTAAAGGAGAACAGAGGAAAGGAATCAGAAGACAACAGAGTTATATCTGATAAAAAAGGATCAAGTACACATCAATATAGAGGTGATTTAACATCAAGAAACAAAGTGCTAACCAAAGGATCATTTCTAAGACACTCTAATAGGTGAATCAATTAAATATCTTAACTGAGTAGTCCTAATAAGTTGTTGTAAATCCTTTAACAGGTTTCTTACTTCACTGTAAGTTTAAGTCCTCTCACCAGGCACACTTCTAATAGGATGTTGAAATCCTTTAATAGGGTAAGATCTAACAATCTTGTAATCCTTTAATAGGGAAGACCTTTCACAGGGTAGATCATGTTTCATGATCAAAACATTGTAACCTTGATTAGATACACTTTATTACTATAGTAGTGAAGATTTGTGGGTGTCATCCGCACCCTAGTTTTACCTTCTCCTTGGAGGGTTTCTAGGTAACCAAATATCTTGAGTCATACATGTAGAAGTTGATGAAAGCTCAACCCTATAGCTCCCAAGAATCACCTGCATGCAAACACCTGTTATAGAAAGAGAGAATAAAAAGCTATGGAGGCAGGGATTGCAAGATCCATAGATGATACATTCTTGATGAGAAAAAAGAGAGATTTCTATTATCAAAATTGAATGAATTAATTTACAAATAGATCAATCCTTATAAAATGAGATCGAAACCCAAAAAGGGTAACCTAAAGCTTAAAAAAGCTAAGTTGTACATTATAATTAATAAAATATTAATTATATGCACCTACGAGATAGCTTAAGAAAACTAGAGTAATATGCAACTTATTTAATTAAATCAAAGTGATTTAATTAATAAGTGAAAAAAAATAATTACTCTAACAATACATGTGTTGAATATTTTACTTTCATGCTATGGATGTATATGCTTTATTTTTAAGTTTATATGCATAGATTATGAGATGGATGTGTGGTGAATGTTTTTAAGGTTAAAAGTTTTAAGAGTTGATTCAAGCCCCCCCTCAGAGTTTACTTCCCTATTGTATTTCGAAAAATTGGTATCAGAGCTAATTTTCTGGAAAGTAAAGATTTGCAACTTTGAGGAAAGATCTTGAAGATGGAAGTCTATAAGTTGGGGAAGACTATTGAGAACTAGACTATTGAAATACAACTTGCCCTACATCAGCTAAATGAAGAAAGAAATGAGTTAAAGCAATCGTTGAAAAGAAGGAAGGAAATAGCTATTGAAGAGAATGACACACAATACAAAGAAATTGACACTACTAAATTGTTTGCAGATAGAAACACCAATGAATTTGATGTAGCAGTTGTAGATTTGATGGAAAAGAATGGAACCCTAACTGAAGAGGTCATAAATCTCAAAAGAGAACAAGAAATCTAATCAATGTTGCTATGTGAAGTGATCGATCATAAAAAGAAAGATGAAGGAAAAAAAAGTCATGATTGAAGATGAAAAAAGGATTTTAACCAATAGATTGGAAGAGAAAACATTCGAGGTAAGTAGGATTGCTAACATGCAATTGGAAACTTTGAGTCAAATTATGATGACAAATCATGAATTGAATGCAAATGATATTGATATCACCACACTAGAATGAACAAATGAGAAATGATATGAAAAGAGAAAAAGAGTTTGATGAAAGTTTCAATAAACCTAGTGAATCCATCAAGTAGTTTGAGCAATTGATGAGATCCCCTAGATCCAACAGTGACACTTTTGGATTGGGTTACACTAGTACTGAAGAAGGAGAATCATCCAAAAGTGGTGAAGAAAGAAGCAACAAAGGTAAGAACTCCAAACCTACTTGTCATAATTGTGGTAAGATAGGTCATATTGATAATGTTTATAGGAATAAGACTGCAAATTAGAATCCTAAGTAGAAGTTCATGGGTCATTGCCACAAATGCAACAAACAAGGTCATCAGGCACATGAATGTAGAACCAAGACCATAAGCACACAAAGATTTGAAGGATACTTCTATAACTATTAGAAGTATGGACATAGAGCATATGAGTGCAAATCCAAGCCTAAATGGTCATCAAACAAGAAGACACAGGTAAAGCATAATGAAAACTCTTATAATTGGGATTATAATACTAGTTATAGTTGTTACTATTGTCAAGAGTATGGACATGTTTCTGAAAATTGCATAAGAACACATTTCAGAAGTGACTACAAAAGATGGTTAAGTCAAACTACATGTTTTAGCTATTTGAAGACTGGTCACATAAGCAAAAATTGTCCAACAAGGTCGAGGTACCAAGCAATAAGTTCAACAAAGGCAAAGGAAAGATAAATGTTGAGAATGTCAGAAATGAGATGAGCAAGACATGGAAGAGAAAGGAATATTGCAGCACATCAAGTTCAAATGGGATCACTTCACCTAATGGGTTAGGTGATCACACCACCTCTAATTAAGAAATCAAGAGGTATGTGTGGGACTGATATTTAAAAGATATACTAGACATCAGTTCCAAGGAATTAGTTCTGATGCATGAAGAAAGATGCAAAATGTTGTTAAGAATCTAGAAGAAATCTTTAAGTTTTGTTAGTTTTCATGTTACTATCAAGCTTGAAAAGTTGCACTGTGGTTGTCGAGTGAAATGTTAGTTGATGCCAAGCTATCATAAGTGACGGTGTCGACCAAGCTCATAGTGGTTTCCGAGCGGTAAATGAAACTTCATAGAAGTTGAGTGAGTCAAAATCTCTATTGAAGCCAAGCTAACAATTGTGTGAGCACTTAACATTAGATGTGAGGTTTTAAGGTCTATATGATCTATTTTTGCTCATTTGACATCATTCAAATTTGAAGGAGAGCATGAAGAGCGACAGGTGAATTGAAGAAATCATTCCTAAGGTTTGCAAGAAGGATTCAACAGTCACTCAACACCATCACAACATATTTTCAAAGGTATTTATCATGTACCAAGCAACGTAGTTTGAATTTTTGCAAACCCTAGTTTACATGATGGCATCTAGTTCTTCAGCTCCTAAGGTTAAAGAGGGTAAATAAGTTTTGAATGTGAAAATAATAAGAAATGAGATTAGACAACCTAATTTTAGAGTCATTCCTGATATTGCTTACTGTTGAGCTGTTATTTTGTATGATGCTTGACGGTAGGAATCCTTTCAAACTCCTCTCTTGAAAAGCTAATATGGGATCAACTCAAAGGTTCTGGGTGATCTTGTGACCTACTGGAATTTGCTCAGTTGAAGATAAATGTGTTTGTTCACAAAGAGGCCTTTGTTGGTTCAAACCAATTTCGGATAAGATGACCAATCTGCTTACTGTTTCAAAATTAACCACAAAAGAGATATGTTTTTGTATTTTCTATTTTTTAAATGAATGCAATCTAATAATGCAACTATATGAATTCCTAATATAACCAAAGGTTATCAAAGAAAATAATGAAGATAGGGTAACAAGAAGTTTAAGTGAATGACTTGAAAAGTAAATCCCTAACAAATATAAGCCATGGAAACAACATGTCTATGAGTTAAGCCTTTGAAAAGATCAGTAAGTAACCAATGAAAATAGGAGCAACACTTCCTTAATTCCACTAATGCAATAATCGATGAGAATTTAGTAACCATAAGATATTTCACTTTTCATCAAATCACAAGGCCACAGAAAGTGAGCTCATGCGAGACAGAAAACTATGGAGGAACAATATGGTGATCTCTTCTCAAACTAAGTATGTCAGCAAAATTTCTAGACCTGTAGCAAACACTAGAATTAAAAGATCACACAACTAGAATAACACAATAAAGCTATTGGCTCAATTACATTCCATGAACATACATTCACAAAATATAACACACTTAGGTAAGAATCTCTACACTCCAAATGCGAGCACCAATAGCATATATTATTGCATCAAAATACTGGTGGCCTAGAATACATGTTACATTCCTCAATTTATAAGAAATTCTCTCCTCAATTTGAGTTGAGAGTGAGAGATCTCTTTATGCGAACATATGCTTCTAAACTAATAAAACAAATCTATTTATGTAAAAACTAACTCTCTAACTGGTGCTAAGTAGGACTCCATCCTTATTTATATCATTTAATGGATGCATGAGTCTTTACATGTCCTAAAAAAAAGAAAGAATGAGAAAATAAGAAGAAGAAAGCTATCAGATGACATAGGAGTCTCCGGAGATGCCAAAAATAGAATCTCAACCTTCTCTAGATGTTTGTAGGAGTTAAACTATTGTCGGAATGCATTTTCGATGCATGGAAAGCTCTAAATTTAGAACTGGTAGTTAATTGCCAGTGCACCTTTGACTTCTTCAAAAACTTATGGAAAACCCTTGAAAAGCACACTTGCACACCTAGCACACCAGCGCACCTCGGAAGAAATTTGTGCAAGGTGCTAATTTCACCAAAAAATCAAAGTTCTCAGTTTTGAAAATAGTTTCTGGGTTTTGGTCAAATGGGGTTTTAGATCACTTTTTTGTACTTACTTTTATCCTTTTGATGATTTATACCCTCTTTATAGCCAAAAAAATTCATATACTTGAACTCTTTCTACTTCTAGAATCCTATGGCACCTATGTTGAATCTTGTCATTAATAGTTGCATAAGATGAGGAAAATGTTCTGGTTCATGTATCCAACCTTTGTATCTTTGATCTTCAGTGTAAATTGCTTGATTCTTTCTTCTCTCTAACTACTTGATCCTTCTTGATCAGAGACCAGTTGATCCAGATTATCTAAAATGATCAAATGTTTGAAACTTTTTCATACTTTTTTACATGTTTTTCTAGGTTCTTTTAACTAGCCTTTTCAGAGGTCTTCTACTCAAAATTTCAAGTTGAAACTTTCATCAGTCCCTAAAACTAGGTAATTGAAAGCCCCCTAAAACTAGGTAGCTAAAGGCTCACTATTTTAAGGACTGAAATTATATTTTTAGTTCTTCTTTCCAATGGTGTAAACGATTTTGAATTCCAAGCTTTAGGTCAAAAGTTATGACCCCGACAAGTTAAGGATGCCTTTTTATTTGCACAAAGAAGTAAAAATTAGTCTAAAAAGTTGAAAAAATTAATTTAAACAAACCCTAGATACGAAAAACAAAAAAAAATCCTAAAACCTAAAACTTTGCTAAAAAAACCTAAAAACACTTAAACACCTTTAGAAGACAAAAAGGTGCACCTTGCACACCTCAGAGGTGTGCTAGGTGTGCCTCCCCCTACACAAAAAACCCTCAACCCTAAGGGTGTGCTAGGTGTGCACCCTTATAGTGTGCTTAAGATAAAGAAATGTTGGAAGGATTGTAGCCTAGGGTAGAGTGCACCTTTGGAGGTGCACACTTCTAAAGGGAAGTGTTCCTACTAAAGCATTTAGTGCACTAGTTCACCTTTTCGAGTGCGCTAGGTGCACTGAGTGCACTAGTGCACCTTGATACACATAAAAATTTGAATATTCCTCCTTAGAACCTCTAGTTTCTAGCAACCGGGTTTTTAGGTAGAGACCCAAATTAAGCCAAAACACCAAAAAAAACCTAAAAAGACTTGGACCCTGGACTAGGGATCTAGAAAGCTAAAAAATTATACTAGGGGGTCCCTATTTCTAGGTGAAATGGGGTGTGCATTGTGAAACCACAACACTTACAAGAAAGATCCATTTGGTGTATTGTCAATGATACCACCTTGAGTTTTGATGATTCAGGATGTGAGATGTTGTTACACATGTAAGGTGGGTAGCATAGGAGACATGGAGATCAGGAAAACCTATGGCAAATTGTGTGAAAATGGAGAATTGAAAGAATAATTCAAAATTGTAGAGAAAAAAGGGTTGACCCATGCCATATATTTCCTTAATGTCTTCAAAATTGAATGGATAAAGATAGTTCTAAGTAGAATTCATGATGATCCTATATGGTTGGATAATGGACCGGTCAAAATCACAAAGATAATTGTACATAGAGTAACAGGGTATCCAACACTTGACTGACCTAAAACCATGAGGAGTGAATCTAAAGAGTTCATTCAGAAGAATATAAGGGTAGTGTGGAATAAAAAAGGCATGACAATTGAAACAATCTTTGATCCCCCAACTGCTTTTGCAATGAGGATTATAACACATAAATTCTATCAATCCAGTAGGCTCAATAATGTACCATGTATTGTTGTTGACGTGGACTATAAGATAGTTAAGAAGGATCATATGGGAGCAATAAGAAAGACCAAAAGTGCATAATGTAAATTTGGTTCAATTCTTGTATGTATATTCTTTTATGTGTAGAATACATTCCCTACATTTGGTAAAGTTGCATGGAAAATAAATAGATCTATTTCAGTGTAGATAGGTGAATTTATTGAGCAACTTGGAAACAACTTTGAGTTAGTTATGACTAGCTACTTTGAAAATTTCAAGTAGTTAATGAAGGAAGAACTAAGGATACCAGTTTCACTAGTTGAGAAACATTTCAATGATGTTTTCTTTCTAGTTGACATTGATTTTACATATGTCCAAGCTGCAGTTCCAAGGGTAAGGTAGCTAAGGCCACTAGGCTATGAAATCAATGTGGATGAGGCCTCTACAACAATAACAACATTACTTGTAGAAGATGTAGATGCTAAGGCTACTGCCTTTGGGAACTATTATGTGGAAAAATCTAAGATAATGATAGATTTGGAGATTGCCATAGTCATAAGGGAGAAGAAAAAGATTGTGAAGAAACTTAAAGAGAAATTTAGTGAAGGAGCAGATGAATAAGAAGAAGAAGAGGATGATGAAGAAGAAGAAGATCTTCCCGCTCAAGCACCATTGGCCTTAACTCAAGGTCAAGGAGAAGATCAAGCAAAAGAAGTAGAAATTGAAGAGGGTGTCAAGGAAGAAGAAGCCAGTGAAGCACCTGAGCCAAAGAAGAGGAAAGCTAAGATCCTAGTTGCTAGCAAACCAAGGAAGGTTGCAAAACCTAAGCCTACAGTTCCCTCTAATAGAGAAAGCCCAAGAGCTACTACCAAAAAGGCTCAAGGAGTAGATAAACCAAAAGAGAAGAGGACTAGATTAGCTAGCAAGGAAGAGGAGCCTAAGAAGAGACCAAGGAGAAAATACATAGCTCCAGCTAAATTTGATGAAGAGAAGACTAAATCTAATGACAATATCCAATTCAAAGTAGTAAGTCACCATCCTTCTTCATATTTAGACAATATATGTGAAGATATAAGGAATAATGTTGATTTATCTAGTCTTGCACATATTGAGTTTTACAAACTTGGAAAAGTTGAGATGAACTAAGTGGAGGAGTCCATACATGCCATGATGAAAACATTCAAAAAAGCTCCAATTGAGATTGCCAACTCTCTACCAAAGGAATTATCTAATAGGGTTGAGTAGAAGTGGCAATATAGTGTTAATATAGAAAGACAAATTAGAGAGACTACACTTGCATAAGTGATGCAAAAATTGGATAAGGTGACAATGTCTAAGGCACTAAAGAAGCATGTAGGGAAATTTACGCCAAAATATAGGGCATTTTGCATATTGTAGAATGATATTGAGGATGTTGTACAAAAGACCACTCAAATTTGGAAATCACTATATGGTCTAACAACACCCAAGATAATTGAGCATGCACCTATTGAGGTAGGTGAGGACAAAGATGAACATCAACATGTAACTGAGGTTACTATAGTTGACACTAAGATAGTTGTACAAGAGGAAGACACTATGACATATGAAGAAACACAAGCACCAGCTGAGGATGAGAAACTAACAAAACAGAGTGTACCAAATACACTAATTCCAAGTGTCAATCCTCAACATGAGGAGAATACAAAAAGTAATACTATAAAAATCAAGGATATTTCTGATACTGTCACTTAGAACATCGATCCCCTTACAGAGGAAGACTTGAAGAAGATACTGGTAGAATCCACCTACCAGGCTAAACTTTGTGAAAATCCTGTACTAGTGAGCATTGATGAAATTGAGAAGGCAGACAAGGCATTTGGAAGGGAGGAAGTACAAAATCAAGTAACATCTGCAACCCCTTCTTAATTCACATTTGTAAAACCTACATTACTTATTATGGTATATCAAAGGAAGGAGACAGTAACTTCTACTATCAGTACATTGGTACAAGGTACTCCAGTCTCAGTCAATCTAAAGGAACATAAAAATGACAAGGTTGAGACAGTTGGAGAGCAAAAAGATGAAACATAAAAGAATGAAGGAACATAAGTTCCAATAGGTCAGGTAGATACTCTTGCACCTATAGTACAAGATCAAGGTGCATCTATGAATAAAGTGCAAGCAAAATAAAATACTAAAGAGCTAGGTATGACTACAAAACCTGAGGAGCAACTAGCAATACAAACACTGGTGAATTTGCCAAAATCTTCTACTCCTCTAAATCAAGCTCTTCATAGGCTGAGTATAGAAGCTATACCTCTACAATCATCAAGGTCAAATCCAAGCACATCTAAGGTAGATGTGAACTTGGATGAAGTGATTGAGTTGCCCAAGTTTGATTTTGCAACCATCACTATTGAACAGATGAGCATACTCCAGGATTCTCTTGCAAGGAAGAAACAACAAGAACTGCTTAGACAAGAGCATAGGGAGAAGCAAACTTTGATAGATATCAAGGAAATTCTTCTCGATGCATTTAGCCTACTAGCATCAAAAGCAACAAAGCCTATCATAGAGAAGCAAACCAACATAGTGGAGAAGGTTATTGACATAGACCTAGATTCAAATGTAAAATTACTTGAATGGTCTAAAAGAAAGTTTCAACACAAGGTTGATGAAAAGATATCAAGTGCTATTACACTATCATAGGTTAAGCTAGCAACCAAAATTGACACTATGAAGAAGGTACTAGAGAATATTTCTCTTTGTACACTAAATTGTGCAATTCAACACTCTTCACAGAAGAAATAAGGAGCCACATACTAATTTTGGAGAGTCATATATAGTCATATGGTATAACTCTAGCAAAATCTACAGTCCAAAGTGAGAAACATTTCAAGAACCTCCTCAACTCCCATAGTTAGTTAGCAGTGCTACATAGATGAAGCAAACATTAAGGCTAAACTGATCAAAATCCAGTCTATCTTGACTCCACATATGGGGATATTGCACAAGGAACTAGCCTTTACTGAAACACTCATGAAGAAAGATCTGCATCTTTCTACTCATGAAGGCTTAGTTCACCTTGCTACTGAGCTAGCCATCCAAATCAAGTCCTTGGAGGTAGCTTGTGACAATTGGGATGCTGCTTTGAAAATAATGCTTAAGGTCCACAAAACATTTTTGAACAAATACACTCAAGTGTATAAACCTTGTACATAAGTGTCAAAATGGGGGAGAAATAAGAAGTATGGGTGAAATAAGAATATGTATGGGGAAGATAACATTTTTGGGAGAGCAGTCAATGGCAAGGAACATAGTCAAATCTACTTAGCAAGAGAAATGATTTAATGATTTAGATTTAGATATAGAACAACACAATCAACTCAGGGGGAGTTATTGAATTTTGAGGTATGACTAATGAGTCATAAAGTTTTTGCAAAATTTTGAAGTTAAAAAATTTTGTATGTAAGTGGATATTATCTAAGTTATGCTTGAAAGGCTAAAGGTTATTCATACATGACTATGTATTTTTCCACTCATGTCAAAGGGGGAGATTATTAATCTCAAATTGGTTTTGACATATGAGTGACAATATACTTAAGTCATTTACTTAGTTCATGTTGAACAAGTAATACATGTCGAGCATAAGTTGATAGATAGTATATACCAAGTGACAAATATTTAGTATGAGCCGAGTAACTAGTAAGTGCCGAGTCACTCAAGTGTTGAGCAGATAGTATGTGCCAAGCTATTCAGATGCCAAGTGATTAGTGGATGTCAATTCATTCAGAGGCTAAGTTACAACATTGAAGTTACTTCAAGTGCTGAGTTACATAGTTTTGACATAGTTGTTTGTAATTACATAAAATTCTATGTAAACCATCTTTGGGCCAACTTAAGGATTATTTTACAATCTTTTCATGATAAGGACGAATCTTAATTGTAAGTCCCTATGCATTACATGCATCCAATCAAAAAAAAGGGAGGATTAAGCAGCTAGATGGGTGAATCATAATCATTGATTCATACCTAACCCTAAGTCACCTAGGTATTCTTAAGGAGGAAAAACCCTAAACTTTCCAAGAATGATTAAGGAGAATTGAAGAGAGTTTGCATGTGCAAATAGAGCATTCATGGTGATGAAGGTGTTATGGTTTGAGTCACATTGTAGAATCAATTAAAGGAGAATATAGGAAAGGAATAAGAAGACAACAAAGTTACATTTGATCAGATAGGATCAACTACACATCAGTATATAAGTGATCTATTATCAAGCAATAGAGTGCTAACTGAAGGATCATTGCTGAGACATTCTAACAAGTGAATCAGTTAAATCTCTTAACTGAGTAGTCCTAATAGGCTATTGCAAATCTTTTAACAAGGTGCTTACTTCATTGTTAGTTTAAGTCCTCTCACCATGCACACTTCTAACAAGGTGTTGAAATCCTTTAACAATGTAAGATCTAACAATCTTGTAAGCCTTTAACAGGGCAGACCTTTCACAGGGTAGATCATGTTTCATGATCAAAACATTGTAACCTTCATTGGATACAGTTTATTACTACAATAGTGAAGATTTGTGAGTGTCATTCCCACCCCAATTTTACCTTCTCCTTGGAGGGTTTCTAAGTAACCAAATATCTTATGTCATACATGTATTGAATATTTTACTTTCATGCTATGGATGTATATGCTTAATTTTACAGTTTATATGCATAGATTGTGAGATGGATGTGTAGTGAATGTTTTTAAGGTTGAAATTTTTAAGAGTTTATTCACCCCCCCTCTAGAGTTTACTTCCCTATTGTATTTCAAACAGATACGTGGATCTATTTATTTATTTATTTCTAAGTCATAAAAAAATCATAGCAAAAACATGTTCTTGGCAGTGTCATGGTGTCTACCATGTTAAACTCTGACAACAAGCACACAACTACTTAAAATACAAGATCCACATAAATACTTATGAGAGTTAAGTGGATTGACCCACTTTTTGGTTTCATAAAAGTGATAGTAAATAATAAGTCATAGGTCATTAGGAAAATATTTACATCATTCTCTTTTTGAACATTTATATTTTATCGACACATATTTGTCCACTAGTATTAATATTTTATGGACACATATTTGTCCACTAGTATTAAATTTTTAAGGAGATATTAATATGTAGTAATAAAGGGAAATTTTGTAATAAGTTTATTATACGAGCTTGTATAATTACCAAGTGTGTACTTCCTCCTACTACTATGCCACTTGCACTATATTTCAAAAGAACTAACAAATCCACTATATCCACTACAACTACCCACAATACACATCTACTAAAATATCCAACTACTCTTTGGCCTCCAAATGCTATAGATAGAGGCTTTGTGAGGTCATTTGAAATACCCAGAGATGAGAGATCAAGTGATAGAGTCTTGAAGAGAGTCTTAGGAAGCAAGTTATGAGTATGATCTATGCTTTAAATTGAATGCAAACTAAGTATACTCAAAAAGTAACTTGGAAAAGGTTTGTCTATTGTAATAATGTATTTCTTCCTTAAATAATATACCTTCTAAAATTATATTAAGAAATTGTAGACATTTCACCTTGAACCACCACAACTATTTATGTCCATGTCCATATTCTATTAAAAGATTTATGAATCCATGCTTGAGCTTCTAAATTTGTGCTTATTCTTCCATGTTTTAAGCATAAATATTTTCATATTAAATTATTGGTATCAAACCCTTCTTCTACTAAATTACTTGTCAAAGATTTTCATATTATTCAATATTATCAGAAAATGTATTACTATATGATTGAGCTAATTTCCAAAAATTAAAGGATGCTCAACTAAAATTTGGGAAAATAAATGCATTAAATTATTTCATGATATCATTAGTAATGATCAAATCATCTTTGAACTAAACTAGTTAATGATCTTGGAATAAAAAATGGTTAATGGAGAACATATGCTCACTTACTAAGCTTGGCTTAGCTCTAAAATGGCACGACCTCAATAGCTTTGCTTTCAAATTATGTTGGCTTGATTATTCTCCCTTTACCTATAAAAATCCAAACATGTGTATTCTCTTCTCACTCACAACATGGACATCATTAACCACCTTAACCTCATATGGGGCTTCAATTTTCAACCACCTATTTGGAGTCATTTCCTCACCAACCTTTGGTGTCACCTAATTGAACCAAAAATTATATGCTTCCTTTGGTGTCTATTTCTTGATAGGATACCTTTCAAAAAGTTAGGGTGGAATCTTATTGGTGTTCTTTTTGTTAGCCCCAAATGATAATGTAACTAAGACTACTATTATTGTATAAGAAAGAGTCATATCAATTATTACATTGTCATTGATGTCAAGCCTTAATTGGTTAGACATTATGCTAATTCATCAGAGTGCCATATCATTTGATTGGTGAATAGGATTTGAAGAAATTATGATAATAAAAGAGTTGGTAACTATTGGTATTCAATGGGCACTTGATTGAGTTAGACCCTGACAGTGTAATGTTGGTTTGATTATTTCAAAGATATGGAAACTACAAGTTATAACAAGTGAACAAGGTAAATGTAGGAATACAATATTGCCCAAGTTACTAAAGTAATAATTGAGCAGATGAAAAAGTAAAGATAGAGTTTAGTGTTAACAAAGTAATCTTACTGTTAACCAAGAACAATGTTGCCCAAGTGAATTGGTAATGCTCACTGAGTGGAGAGAAAATAGAAAGATGAGATATGAGGCCCAAAAATGATGAGAAGTAAGAATGTTCGAGAAGCATACAAGATAAGGAAAAAGTTTTTTATGAGATCTACAATTGGAATAATTTTTAAAATGATTATATGGAGATGATTTTCTATTTTTTAGAATGAGCACAAACTTTGAGGTGAATTAGTATTTACTGAATGACTAGATGTGCTGAAATTGAACCAACATGAAGATCTACATATGTAATTAAGAAGCAAAATTTGCAAGGATCTAGAAGGTAGAAGTTAACTATTTAAGGAGATGATGGAGACCATTTTTGGTTGTTGACTGTTTGTTGATATTTTTGATAAAGTGTGAACTATTGAAGGAGAAAGAAGAACAAGGTGAAGCAACCATAAAAGAGGAAGAAAGATCTAGTAGAGGAAGTGCAAGGTGAAAGAGAAAGAGTGTGAATTGGCTAGATAGAGATCAAAAGCAAGAATATCAAGTGAAGTAGAGATCTGAACAAATTAAGGTAGTGTTAAACCTAAACAGATCATTTGACTATTACTTTGTTGCCATTGTAGCATAGAAAATCTCTTAACTGAGTGGACCTAACCAGTCTATGATATCCTATATGGTAACATTGATTAGTGATATTTGTAAGCCCTTTAAAGCAAGCCACTCTTTAGAAATCCCAAGGAGTGAATAAGGTCTAGATGATCTTTGGTTAAAATCCTCTAACAAAGTCACACTAAAAATGTGCATGTAAACCTTTTACAAGGTGGCTCTTAGAAGAGCTCACTTAAAAAGGCCAAATTACTTTGGTTGTTGGTCATAGGTGGTTTCTCCCTTTACAAGGTTTCCACATTAAAATTCTATATTCAATCATGTGATTTCTTATGTGTTGCAAACTGTATTTCATGTTTTATGTTTCATACTACAACTCGATATAAGCTAAATAGTTTATTTAAAACTCAGTATAGGCACAAATAGTGTGATAAAAATCTAGAGTAAAATATTTATAAGTGAAAGATAAAATGTTGAATGTGGTTATTGAGATCATGAATAGAAAGCATATAAGTTGAATTGGTGCTGAATTATTTTTAAGGCATGTGGGATAAATGTATAAAATTGATCCCCCCCTCTTAAATATCTAACAATTGGTATCAAAGATGAGTGCTTGAAGGAAAGAAGTTTAAAGGGACTTACGATAAAGATATGAAGATTGTGTACAAGATAGAAACACCTAAGGTGAACAAGTAGAACTTCTTCTAATGGAAAAAAAGAATGAGGATGCACTTATCTAGAGTTGGAGATCATGCTCTAAATTGGCTAGACAACACATATATTTCTCTTTCTGGTCCTGTGACTATGGATGAAATGAATCATATTAGAGAACACAACAACATGATGATTAAATTGCATCTACCCTAAATGATCTAGAATTTGATGATATCAAGAACTGCACCAATGCTAAAGAGATGTGGGACAAGTTGGCACTTGTACATGGTGGAGATGAGAATGTATTGAGAGCTAAGTTAGAAAGTCTGAGAGGAAATTATGATGACATGAGAATTAAATAAGGCAAAAATTTTGTTCAATATGTGACCGAATCTAATAATTATGAGTGCAATCAAAGTTGTTGGAGGAGTTATCAATGATATTGAAGTTGTAAGTAAAGTTATTATAACTCTCTTACCTATCTATGCTATAAAAGTTTTTGCAATTTGAGAAGTTAGATATATGTCTAGTAATGCTCTTACACTTGATGGTTTAGTTGGTTAGTTGAATTCATTTGAATTAAGAAATTATGATAATAATATGCCTACAGTTGGGAATCCTTTCAAGTCTTCACTAACCACTGGTAGTTCAAAGAAATACATGAGCAGTAAAGAAGAAAGGGAGTCAGAATTAGGAGATGATATAGCTGAGATTGAAGCATTGTTTGCAAGGAGGTTACCGAGAGGTAAAGGTAAATTACCTCTAATACGTTTCAAATGTAATGAAGTTGGTCAATTTTTTATAAAATGTCCTAACAAGCATAGGAATGAAAAACATGAAAAAGATAGAACAAAAATTCAAAAAGAACAAATATTACAATGAAAAAGAGAAGAAGTCATGCCATATTTTTGAGGAAGAGCAAACCAAGTTAGCTACTAAAGATGAAAAAGATGGAGTTGAAGTGGTGTATGTTATTGTTAAAGAAGACCCTAATGAGGAAAGGTATAAAGAAGTAAAATCCCTTATTTCACATGTTGGTAAGAATGATACTTGGATCATTGATGGTAGTTCATCACCTCACATGACTAGTGATATTAAAAAGTTTGACAAACTTGAAGAAATTGATGATGGTGGAACTGTTAAGCTAGGGAATGATATTCCATGTCAAGTGAAAGGTAGAGGATCATTGAAGCCTAATGATTTAATACAATGTGATGATGCATATTGGGTGGAAGGACTAAGGTATAATCTGTTGAGTGTTTCTTAGTTGAATAATGTAGGCCCTAAGCTTGAATTTTAGAACAAGAAAGTGAAAAACTTTGATGATGATGGAAATATGATTGACACTAGTGAACAAACTAAAGGTAATCTATTCTACCTTGATCCTATAGTTGATACATGTTTGTTTGAAATAGTTGAATATGTATGGATGTGGCACAAAAGGTTGTGTCATGTTAACTTTGAGAACATAGTTAAGGTCAGTAAAAAGAAAAGATTTGGAGGCTTACCTGAATCTACATAAACCTGAGAATGCAATGTGCAAACAATGTCAACTTAATAATATGAACGAGTCAATTTTTTAAGAAAAAAACATACTTCTAATGATATCTTGGAACTTGTGTGGACCAATGAGAGTGAGAAGTTATAATGGTGAAAGATATTTCATACTATTTGTTGATGACTACTCTAGGATGATGATTGTTATGTTCATGAAAGTTAAGTCACATGATTTTGATATTTTCAAATGGTAGAAAGCTAGGGTTGAAAAGGAAATTGGTAAATGGCTAAAATATTTACAATTTGATAGAGATGGTGAGTTTATGTCTATTGATTTTATTAACTTATGTGTTGAGAATGGAACTAAGACAAATTTATCTGCCCTGAGGACACCACAACATAATAGAGTTACTAAAAGAAGAAACATGTCTATTTTTGATTGTGCAAGGATGCTAATGATTGAAAAATAGATTGTTGAAATGTTTTGGAGAAAAAAAATTAGTACTGCAATCTATACTCTCAACCAAGTTCAACTAAAGAAAGGAAAAAACAATACCCCTTATGAACTCTAGTATGATCATACACCTAATGTACTATTTCAAAGTATTTGGAAGTAGATGCTACATTCACAAAGATGCAAGAAATGAAAAATTTGATTCTAAAGGTGATGAATGCCTTTTCCTTGGTTATTCTTCTAAGAGGAAAGCTTATAAATGTTTGAACAAAACTACTAACATAATGATTGAAAGTGTGAATGTGAGAATTGATGAGTTTGTAGAAAAGAATGATGAGGATAGAAAAAAGGAATATGATGATTATAGTAAGTTTATCTATCTCTATGATGATACACTTGATGTAGTACCTGAGAAAAAATATGTAATACCCAAACTACTATATAGTGCTACCAAGCATCGACAGAATGCTACCAAGCATCAACCTATTCTACGTGAGCCACAAATAGTACAACTCAAACAAAATGAAGAACACCAACCAAGTGGAGATAATATTGGAGATCAAAGAACTGGACCTATCCTAGCCAAGTATGTGAGAAAGAACCATTCACTTGAGAAAATCATTGGAGATAGAAGCATTGGCATCATGACAAGAAGTAAGTTGAAGAACCTTGCATGTTTAATTATTGAATTTGACCCAAGAACTATGAAATTTTCACATGACAAGGAAGATACAATAAATGCTATGAATGAAGAGATTGATCAAATTGAGAAAAATAACACATGGAAATTAGCATTGAGACTAATTGATAAGAATGTGATTGGAACAAAGCAGATTTTTAAAAGTAGACAAAATAAAAATGGCAAAGTTGTGAGGAACAAGGCAAGATTAGTTTGCAAAGGATATGATCAAGAAGAGTTAATTGATTATGGTGAGATTTTTGCACCTGTAGCATGATTGGAAGGAGTCGGATCTTTTTTTTCTTATGCTACTTAAAGGAGAGTCAAAGTGTATCAAATCGATGTTAAATATGCATTCTTAAATAGAATACTTGATGTGGAAGTCTACATAGAACAACCAGAAGGATTTGTTGAACCTAATCAAAGGCACATGGTTTGCAAATTGAACAAGGCATTATATAGATTGAAGCAAGAACTAAGAAAATGGTATAAAAGGTTACATTCATACTTGATTACAATGGGATTTGCAAGAACTAGTGAAAAAAATAACTTGTACTTGAAGAGTAAAGCTAAGAACATGGTATTAATTGCTGAAATTTTTGTAGATGATATTATATTTGGGGGAAATGATTTTCTATGTAAATAATTTGATGATCAAATGAGTAAGGAGTTTTAAATGTTTATGTTTGGTGAGACCAAATTTTTCATTGGCTTACAAGTTCATCAAACAAAGAAGGGTATATTTGTGACTCAGCCTAAGTACATAAAGGAGATCTTGAAAACTTTTGGCATGGATGAGTCCAGGCCAGTTGGTACACCTATGGAGACTGGATGAAAATTATCAAAAGAGGATATTGTAACCAAGGTAAATGAGACACATTACAAATCAATGATTGGAAAGCTACAATATGTCGTGCATAGTAGACTTGATATTATACATGGTGTTGGAATTGTTGCAAGTTTTTCCTCTAATTCTAAAGAAACACACATGATTTTTGTTAAGAGGATATTTATATATCTTAAAGGGACTAAAGATTTTGGATTGTGGTACAAACAAGATGGTGATTTTGAACTAAAGGTTTACATCGATTTTTATTGGGTTGGTAATGTCCATAATAGAAAGAGTACAAGTGGTGGAGCTTTCTTCTTAGGAGAAATTTTGATAACATGGTTGAGCAAGAAATAGAGCTGCAATTAACAATCTACTATTGAAGTTGAGTATGTTTTTATTTTAATTAATTGTTCTAATATTGTGTGGATTAAGCAATTGTTGGAAGGAATGTAAGAAGTTACTAAGCCTATTACTATCTATTGTGACAATACTAGTGAAATAAATAGATCAAAGAATCTAGTGATGCATGCAAAAACCAAGCATATATCTATCAAGTATCATTACTTGAGAGAGCAAGTACAAGAGAAGAAAGTAAGGCTTGAATATGTGAAATCTAAAGAACAAATTGCAAATGTATTTACCAAGCCACTGCCTTAGGATTCTTTTGAATATTGAGAGATAAAGTAGGGGTGCCTCCCCTATCAAAGATCCACTAAGTGAAGATTTATGTTACATCAATTCATGAATGATCAAATATATCTTTGTCGAGTTGATGTAAGAGTTCACTCTTTAAGGATATTTCCTAAAGATGTATAAGTGATTGTAATGAAACTAATGTAAATAGTACATGGAAGGTACAAGGTATAACTTAAAGGTTTTATAAGTTTCATATTGGAACTTATATTTACCTTTGGCATTGTTGTCAAAGGGGGAGAAGATTACTAAAGGGGAAGAAGATGAATAAAAGGAGAAGGCGATTGGATCAATAAAAATATGATAAAAACTAGAAGAAGGGAGAGAATCTATGAGAAGGCATGAATATGTTGTCTAAATGAGGAGTACACCCAAAGGCAGAGAATTTGACAAAGGAGAAAATGTTGAAGATATAGATTGAGTGATTCCAATGTTAAATCTATTGCAATGAACCTGAATGATGTCAAAGAGTTGAAAAGTTGTATTGTTGTCAATGAATACATTTGATTATCTTATGTGTAATATTTTGTAATGTAAAATATTATGTTGTGTCTTTCCATCAATACTAAAGGGGAGATTTTCAGCCTCAACTGATAATGTTATTATTGTATGTAAAAGAGTCATATAAGTTATTATGTTGTCATTAATTTCAAGCCATAGTTGGTTAGACATAATGCTAATTCAATAGAGTGTCGTATCATTTGATTGATAAAGAGGATTTGATTGATGAAGAGGATTTGAAGAAATTATGATGATGACAAAGTTGATAAGTATTAGTACTCAATGGGTACTTGAATGAGTGGTGTAGGTCACCTAAGGCTCTTAGGCATGAATTCAAGGTGTTTAGTATGTTAGAGTTATTAGGAATGAAGTTTGGTCCATATTTGTAATGAAGACTCAATTGTAAGGTACAATGGCACATTGGTGTGGTTATAAGCCAAGTGACCATTCGTAACCAAGGAGCCATTATTTATGCGTTCTTGAGTATTTTACTATTTTTAGGATATTTTAGGTGGATTTGAGTCATTAGGACACCTTTGAATTGAAGGTGCGTAAAAAAGTGCAAAGGTGCAAGAAAGTTGCAAAATGCAAAAAGTTGCTAAAGAGCAATTTTTGCAAATTTGTTGTCAAACTTAAAAAAGGAAGTTGTATGGTCTTCCAACCATCCAAATGGAAGTTATAACTATTTGAAGGCACTTTTTTAAGGTCTCCACATGTGGGGAAGGCCATTTTACGGACGGGTGGACAACATTTAGTGAATAAAACTCAGAAATTCTACATTTTTCTCTATTTTTTCAATTTTGTATGGAATGTACAGATTGGTAGTGGTAAAAATATTATATGGTTGGAAAGAGGATTGAGTTATAATTATAATGCAATTGGTTTGAAGTTTTTATTTGTTCTATGCTAAAAGTTATACCAGTTTTAGCAGAGGTAGGTCTGAAATTGCTATACATTTGAGGGTTTCAACAAGATGGCCTCCTAACTTGAAAATCCACTGTGGGATTTCAATGCCACTTTGTGGAATGGAATTCAGGAGAGGTGAATTGAAGATGGTAGAGTTTCAGGGCTGTGGGAGTTGGGCACCTATTTTTACCAACAAGCCCTACGTTGAACATAGTCTTATGTCTAGTCTAGTTTTGAAGGAAAACGAAGGATCAGGCTCCCAAGTTGATTGATTTGACCCAAGTGAAGGGTGTAGAAGGAAAAATAAAAGGTGTAGAAGAGATCCAATGGGTTGAACCAAGTTTTTGAACCCATTTATTTATGTTTTCCTTGTAAACCAGCCTAAATGGCCATTTAGGACTGTGACACAAAGCGAGCATAACTTGATGCTGGAGCAGAGTTGGTAATTGATATTTTGGAATCTCGTAGGAGTAGTTGAAGGGTTTTTAGTGATGTGAAAACATTGGATGGTCCTTCTTATTTTTTTGGAGTTTGATCATTGAAACTAGGAATTGTCCTAATAAAAGTGTTGGTAACAATTTGTAATTTTCAGTGTTGGGTGTTGAGAAACTTCAAAGTGGGGGTTTTCTTATTGTTTTGAGTTAGTAAGAACCATTTCTATCAGGGTAATGGAGTTCTAACCCAATTTAAGAAGCATTTTCCATTTTAGGCCTATTTGGTGTTAGGGAGTCCCTAATAGGTGTGATTGTCCCAAGTTGTTTATGAACCCTAGGTTTGAGGGCTAGGCTTGTGAAGTGGAGTCCACTTGGAGGTAGAGTCTACCTATGTTAGAAGCCCATTTGGGTCAGCCATTAACCTTGGAAGAAGGCCTACTTTCTGTTTGGAGGTTGGAAGCAAGTTAAGGCGCTGATTAGAGTTGGAAGGGTAGTTTGGTGCTTTTGCTGCATACTCTCCATCATAGTGGTATCAGAGCCACTAAGAGCCTAATTGGAGAGGAAAGATGTTTAATAATGAGGAAGGAGAGAGGGAGATACCTCTCTGGATCATAAATGTGGAATTGGCCAAGTTGATCAAAGAACAGATGGCATAAAGTAGAGCAGTAAGGGAGGAAAATAGAAGCATAAAAAGAGAATTGGAAAAATTGAAGGGCAAGATGGCTAGAGGAGTCATGGAAGACTCTGAAGGAGAAGAAGAAAGGACTGAAGTTAGAGAGCCTAGGCAAGTTAGAGATGAAATGCTTGTAGATCAAAGAGCCATGTTGGAGGCCCTAGAAAGGGTAGGAAGAAAGGATCAAAGATTAGATCTACCTATGTTCAGTGGTAAGTTGAATCCAGAAGAATGCATGGAGTGGATTGAAGCACTTGAAAATCAATTTGAATGTGATAATGTGCTAGAAAACCAAAAGATAAAGGTGGCTAAGTCTAAGATGAAAGGATCTGCCCTTAGTTGGTGGAATTTTCTTCAAAATGAGAGAATAGAGGAAGAGAAGGCACCTATAGCCACACGAAAGAGAATGAAATCAAAGATCAAGAAACAATTTGTACCAAAGGACTATGAGGTCCTAATGCATCAAAAGTTGCAAAGTCTCAGGCAAAAGGACTTGGATGTAGGAGCATATACAGAGGAGTTTCATAAACTCACTCTAAGGGCTCAAGTTCTTGAAAGTGAAAAACAAAATTTGGCAAGATACTTGAATGGGCTCAAGTACTCCATCAAGGATGAACTAGTTTTGTTCAATCCTAAGACTGTCCACCAATGTTATCAAATGGCCCTCAGGATATAGGATAAAATCAAGAGGAGAAGTGATTCCCATGGAAGAGGGAGAGGAGGAAATAATAGAGGTGGAGGAAGATTTGGGGGCAGAGGTTCATCTAATAGGTCTCAAGGTGAACCTAGCAGCAGTCAAGAAAAATCAGATGGAGAAGCCAATCCTAGAGGAGGATTTAGAGGTAGGAGACCTAATGGGAGAGGAAGATTTGGAGGAAGGACTCTAGGGGTATTCATTGGAAGGTGTTTTACCTGCAATCAAATAGGGCATAGATCCTTTAGGTGTCCAAAGAAAGGGGGCAGCAACAGTTAAGAAAGAGATAGAAGAATCCACTTGGCTCAAGAAGAGGATGCACAAAGTGACCAAGGAGCAAGAGGAAATACTGATCCAGAGTGAGGGGAATCTTTAATGTTCAATAGAACCCTGTTGAAGATAGTTGCAAAACAAGGACCTCTCCAAAGGAAGACCTTATTCAAGACCTTGTGCAAGGTAAAAGGTAAAGTGAGTAAGATAATTGTTGATTCTGGTCCAACTGATAATATTGCATCAATAGAGATAGTAAATAAGCTTGGATTGAAGAGGTCACCTCATCCTAACCCTTACAAAGTTTCATGGTTAAGTAAGGAGCAACAAGTTGTGGTTAATGAACAAGTTAATTTTGAATTTCAAATTGGGGAGTACAAGGACAAAATTGTTTGTGATGTTGCAGATATGGATGCTTGTCATTTGTTGTTAGGCAGGCCATGGTAGTATGATGTCAATTCCAAGCATGAAGGGAGGAATAATGTCTACATCATCACCAAAAATGGGAAGGAGTACACTATGACACCGTTGCCAAAAGATGGAAAGGAGACCCAACATGCATCTAGTGTGATGATGGTTGGGGAGAAGAAGTTTTTGAAGACTCTCAAGGTGAAGAACACACCATGCTTTGCCATTGTAGTAAAGCCAAGACAAGAAGATAAAAAGGAGGAAGGCAAATTAGGAATAAGGAATGTGGAACCCAAGATAGTGAGGCAACTTTTGGATAGATACAAGGAAGTTATTTCAAACCTTGCTATTGATACCTTGCCACCATTTAGAGAGGTAAGACATTGTATTGAATTTATTCTAGGTTCTACATTGCCTAATAAGCCTGCCTATAGGTTGACACTAGAACAAAACAAGGAATTAGCAAGACAAGTTGAGGAGTTTCTTGCAAAAAATTTCATAAGAAAGAGCATCAGCCCTTGTGCAGTCCCTACTTTGTTGGCACCTAAAAAGGAGGGTACATGGAGGTTTTGTACGGACTCAAGAGCCATAAAAAAGATAACCATTAGATATAGATTCCCAATGCCTAGGATGGAGGATTTGATGGATCACCTAGGAGGGGCAAGGTACTATTCCAAGATTGACTTGAAAAGTGGATACCACCAAATCAGAATAAGGGAAGGAGATGAATGGAAAACTGCCTTCAAAACTAATGAGGGACTTTATTAATGGATGGTGATCCCTTTGGCCTTTCTAATGCCCCTAGTACATTCATGAGACTCATGAATGAAGTTTTGGAACCTTTCATCAATCATTTTGTTGTTGTTTATCTTGATGATATATTGATTTTTAGCAAATCTAAAGAAGAACATCTAACACACTTGGAATTGGTTTTGAAGAAACTCAGGGAGAAGGAATTGAAGATAAATTTGAATAAATGTGTCTTCATGAAAGAAGAATTGGTGTTCCTAGGTTTTGTCATCTCCAAGGGCAACCTCAAGATGGATCCAAAAAAGGTGGAAGCAATCCTCAACTGGCCTACACCAAGGAATGCAAGTGAGGTAAAGAGCTTTCATGGTTTGGCAAGCTTTTATAGAAAGTTCATTAGAGGTTTCAGTAATGTGTGTGCCCCTATGATTGATACAATCAAGGGTGGAAGAAAATGTAAATTTGAATGGACAAGAGACGTTGATCAGTCCTTTGAGTACTTGAAGAAAAGGGTTACAGAGGCACCCATCCTTTCTCTACCTGATTTCAAGAAGGTATTTACTATTGAATGTGATGCAAGTAATAGGGCCATAGGAGGAGTCCTAAGTCAAGAAGGTAAACCAATAGCCTTCTTTAGTGAAAAGTTAAATGAAGTAAAACAAAGATATTCTACATATGATTTAGAATTGTATGCTATGGTTTAGTCTCTGAGAAAATGGAGACATTATTTATTGCCCAAGGATTTTATTGTCTATACAGATAACCATGCATTGAGTTTCTTGAATAGACAGGAAAAGTTGAACCATAGGCATGTGAAATGGATGGAGTACCTTTAATCATATACCTTCACTATTAAGCATAAGAAAGGGGAGGAAAATAAGGTTGTTGATGCCCTTAGTAGAATAAATTTGACCATTCAAGAAATGAGGTTGGAGAATGTGGGATTTCACTCCATAAAAGACATGTATGAAAGTGATGAAGACTTCAAAGAAGCTTATCAAGTTCGCAGGGATATGACAAGGTAGCACCACAACATTTATGCAGATTTCATGTTGCAAGAAGGATTGGTCTTCAAAGGGAGTCAACTATGCATCCCTAGAGGATCCTTGAGGGAGAACATTATAAAGGAGAAGCACTGTGGGGGTCTAGCTCATCATTTTGGATTGGACAAGACCCTTGAACTAGTAAGAAGATTTTATTACTGGCCTAGGATGTCTACTGATGTAAGGAAGTTTGTAGAGACTTGTGTGATTTGTCAAAAGGCAAAGGGGAAGACTTCCAATGTAGGACTTTACACCTTATTACCTATACCAAACAGGCCTTGGGATGCTGTAAGTTTAGACTTTGTACTTGGATTGCCAAGGACCAAGTATGGCTATGATAGTATTTGTGTTGTAGTAGACCGGTTTTCCAAGATGGCATGATTTCTGCCATGTAAAACCAGTCATGATGCCTCTTATATTGCAGGTATCTTTTTCAAGGAAGTAGTAAGACTACATGGATTACCATTATCCATAGTCTTTGATAGAGATTCTAAGTTTCTTGGGCACTTTTGGAGGACTTTGTGGAGAAAACTTTATACAGACCTCTCATTTTCATCAGCATACCATCCACAATCGGATGGCCAAATAGAGGTGGTTAATAGATCATTAGGAAACCTATTAAGATGCCTTACTAAGGAACATGGATCATCTTGGGACTCAGTCATAGCACAAGAAGAGTTTTCTTATAATGATTCAGTGAATAGGACAACCGGATTGAGCCCATTTCAAATTGTTTATGGCACTCATCCTAGAGGGGTAATGGAGGTCAAAGATGTCAAATCTATGGAAAGAACCAGTGCTCAAGCCTGTGATTTTGCTGAGGTGATGAAGGAAATTCATCAAGAGGTCAAAGATAGGCTAGAAAAAGTGATAATGAAGTATAAGGAAGCAGTAGATACTAAGAGGAGAGATCTTCAATTTGAAATAGGAGATCTGGTTATGGGGAACCTTAAAAAGGAGAGGCTTCCTAAATGTAAGTTTACTAAGTTGATGATGAGGAAAATAGGTCCTTTTAGGATCTTGCAAAAATGTGGACACAATGCCTATAAGGTGGAGTTGCCACCAGACATAAGGCTCTCCAATTCATTTAATGTCTCTGATTTATATCCTTATAGAGGTTCTCAAACTAAAAACAGTGGCATTGAATCAACCACCGTAGATAAAGAGATCATGGACTCTCTTCCCAAGGCAGGGGCAATCACTATAAAAAGTGTTTTGGATAAAAGAGAAGGAAAAAGGACTAGGAGGAAGGTGTACATGGACTACCTCATCAAATGGACAGGTAGACCAATTGAAGATGCAAGTTGGCTGCCCGAACCAGCTATAAAGAAGATGGGATACAATGTTTCCACATTACCAACTCAAGAGACTTGAGTTTCTTTTAGCCTGAGGAGTATGGTGCAGGGCACATAACACTTTTAGGCATGAATTCAAGGTGTTTAGTATGTTAGAGTTATTAGGAATGAAGTTTGGTCCATATTTGTAATGAAGACTCAATTGTAAGGTACAATGGCACATTGGTGTGGTTATACGCCAAGTGACCATTTATAACCAAGGAGTCATTATTTATGCATTCTTGAGTATTTTACTATTTTTAGGATGTTTTAGGTGGATTTGAGTCATTCGAACACCTTTGAATTGAAGGTGTGTAAAAAAGTGCAAAGGTGCAAGAAAGTTGCAAAATGCAAAAAGTTGCTAAAGAGCAATTTTTGCAAATTTGTTGTCAAACTTAAAAAATGAAGTTGTATGGTCTTCCAACCATCCAAATGGAAGTTATAACTATTAGAAGGCACTTATTTAAGGTCTCCACAAGTGGGGAAGGCCATTGTACGGACGGGTGGACAACATTTAGTGAATAAAACTCAAAAGTTCTACATTTTTCTCTTTTTTTCAATTCTTTATAGCTTGTACGGATTGGTAGTGGTACAAATATTATATAGTTGGAAAGAGGATTGAGTTAGCATTCTAATGCAATTGGTTTAAAGTTTTTATCTGTTCTGTGCTAAAAGTTATACTAGTTTTAGCAGAGGTAGGTCTGAAATTGTTGTACATTTGAGGGTTTCAACAAGATGGCCTCCTAACTTGCAAATCCACACTAGGATTTCAATGCCACTTTGTGGAATGCAAGTTAGGAGAGGTTACTTGAAGATGGCATAGTTTTAGGGCTGTAGGAGTTGGTAACCTATTTTTACCAGCAAGCCCTAGGCTGAACATAGTCTTATGTCTAGTCTAGTTTTAAAGGAAAACAAAGGATTAGGCTCCCAAGTTGATTGATTTGACCTAGGTGAAGGGTGTAGAAGGAAAAATAAAAGGTTTAGAATAGATCCAAGGGGTTGAACCAAGTATATGAACCCATTTATTTATGTTTTCCTTGTAACCCAATCTAAACTGGCCATTTAGGATTGTGAAACAAAGCGGGCATAACTTGATACTGGAGCCGAGTTGGTAATTGATCTTTTGGAATCTTGAAGGAGTAGTTGAAGGGGTTTTAGTGATGTGAAAACATTGGATTTTACTTTGTATTTTTGGGGAGTTTGACCATTGAAACTAGGAATTGTCCTAATAAAAGTGTTGGTAACAATTTGTAATTTTCAGTGTTGGGTGTTGAGAAACTTCAAAGTGGGGGTTTTCTTATTGTTTTTAGTTAGTAAGAACCATTTCTATTAGGGAAATGGATTTCTAACCCAATTTAAGAAGTATTTTCCATTTTAGGCCCATTTGGTGTTAGGGAGTCCCTAATAGGTGTGATTGTCCCAAGTTGTTTGTGAACCCTAGGTTTGAGGGTTGAGCTTGTGAAGTGGAGTCCACTTGGAGGTAGAGTCTACCTATGTTAGAAGCCCATTTGGGTCAGTCATTAACCTTGGAAGAAGGCCTAGTTGCTATTTGGAGGTTGGAAGCAAGTTAAGGTGCTGATCAGAATTGGAAGGGTAGTTTGGTGCTTTTGTTGCATACTTTGCATCAATGAGTTAGTCCCTAATAGTGTAATGTTGGTTTGATTATTTTAAAGATGTGGATATTGAAAGTTATGTCGATTGAACAAGGTAATTGTAGGAATATAGTTTTTCCCAAGTTACTAAAGTAATAACAAAGTGCCTAGCAAAGTAAAGATGGAGTTTAGTGTTAATCAAGTAATCTTAGTGTTAACCAAGCACAATATTGCTTGGGTGAAGTGGTAATGTTCACCGAGTGGAGGGAAAATTAAAAAGATGAGATTGAAGATCTAAAGATGTAATTAAGCAAAATAATATGGAAGGATATGGTGTGAGGCCTCGCCCTGACCCATCGTAGCATAGTGATACATTATTATTTTGATACTCATGACTCAATATGTCGAGACACTATCAGATACACTGAACATATTATATTATTTCATGTTGTGTGATGTTTTACTTTTAGATATTTGATTTCATCATTTAATGCTTTATGAACATGTATACTAATGAAGTAAGTGAATGCAAAATGAACACTTTGATTATGTGATTTAAATGATTAAGAATATGAACAGAAATGAGATAAATAGTTAATTAATTGAAAGATGGATGTTTAAATTATATTATTTCCATGATATGTTATATATATATATATGTGTGTGTGTGTGTGTGTGTGTGTGTGTGTGTGTGTGTGTGTGTGTGTGATTTTCTTGAGCTACTAATGTGTGCAATGAGTGTGTAGGATATTTTAGCCAAGAAATCTAACGGAGAGATGAAACTAAACCCTATGTACCGATTGTGGAAACCTAGGTTGAATCTAACAAAGGATGCAAACCCCATTGTTCGTGTTTTATTTGTATCGTGGTTTGAATGAATGTATCTTTTGTAATCTTTAAATGTTAATGTTTGTAATAGTGTTTTTATGGTGTCGCTTGACACTCGTGAAATGTATATGCATTCCAACATGATAGTTAGGGATAACCGAGTAACCTAAAGATCTAAGTCAGATTAAGTTAGTGACCTTTTTGCTAATTAGTTTATAATCAAGATTAATTGCTCCTAATCCAAATTAGTGTTTAATTTGCATTTTGAAGATTGTTAGATAGTCTTAAACTTTCCTAGCTTTTGATAGGTCCCTAATTAATCTTAAAGGCCTAAAAACATGAAATCTAAGTACCCAAGGGGTATGGTTATGGGTTGGGGACATTTTCCACCCCCTTAGCCCCTTTTGTTGACTTTTATGGTCACTCAAAAATTTCATTTTTGCTTAGAGCGAAAATTGAATGATTTCATCATGGGTTGAATGACTTTCACTCCACCTTGAGGTTAGCCTTAGGTTTAGTTCAGTTAGAAGCCTCTAAAAATTTAGGCAAGTGGAGGAGTTATTTCCTTTTTGAGGTAGTTGAGTTATGATCTTATTTAGAGGCATTTTTGAGAGGGTTTTGAGTGTTCACCCAACCTCTAGTTTTAGAGTGGAATTGAAGGAGAAGGAGAAGGAAGGGATTTCTCATCTCAAACTTGTTCATTTTTCATAACCCAATTTTGAAGGTAGGACTACTTCATCTCATGTTGTTTATGTTTTGTTCATGCTCAAGTTATTGTGTTTGCAATTGTATATTGTATGTGTGTTAAATATGTTTTGGGAGGGATTGAAACAAGTTTTCTTGAATTTCTTTCCTTTGTGTTTTTGCTTGAATTTCAAAGGGATTGTATGGGTTGTGTTGGCATTACTCACCCTCGGATAGGGAAAAAGTGGCCATGTACGAGGGAAGGTCTTTAGTTGAACTCAGACAATGTAGAGTCTCTTCTCAGGACAAGAAGAGAGAGAGAGGTTAGGGTGTTATTGGCCCCTATCCATTAGCACAAACCACGTATGAGTTTTGGAGTGTAAGAATGGAAGAATGAAAGTTCTTGAGTTTTAGCCCCGAAAGGGCACCTATTTTGGTGTTGTGTCTAACGTCTCCTGTTGGAAAAATTGACCTTCTCCCTAGTCTAGTTCAATGTCGAACCTGTTGTGCAAATCCGGAATGGGATGAATGTCTAATTTTGTCTTCTTGATATGTTTGTTTGTCACCTAGTCAATTTTTTGTTCTCTCCATGATCTCTGTGATGTTTTGCAGAATTCGAAATGGATCCCTTGTTAAGGGCCAAGAAGAAAATTCAAATTGTTATTGTGATTCAGTTATGTTCGGGATTGAAATCTTGTGTAAAAATGTATTGTTAAAGTTATTATTGAAGTGGCAAGGATGTCGGGTTTTCTTACTAGTTCTTTCCCAACAAAGCCTTGAATCAGGTGGTTTAATAGAAGAAGAAAAAAAGATTGAGTAATCCTTGCTTATGAGATCTTTGTATTTTTAGTTATATGTATGTGTATTGAAAATTAGATAAGATGGTGCCATGCGTTTTATGCAATTTTTTAGTTCAATTATGTTATGTAAAAATTTAAGTTATGGTTTAATCTTCGATTTAAACTTTGTGATTTTTAAAAGATAAATTAACCTTACATTAAGGTTTTAAACAAATTTGTAACTCAATGACTAACGTAGAGAAAAAGCAATATATATATATATATATATATATATATATATATATATATATATATATATATATGCCCCCTTAGCTAACCAGGCATTTGGTAATTCCAATTAGGAAGGAAAAATTTAAAACCCTTTGCTATAAAATTAAATTGATTGGAAAATTTGACACTAATTAGGAAGAAATTTTTGCTTTAAAAAAAAATGGCCTTGAAAAAAAAAACACCCTCCTTGTAAAAAAAAATTTAAAAAATAAATTGCATTGAAAAAAAAAATTAGCACTTAGAAAATTTATGGACTTGAAAAAAATATTTGTCCCCAAGAGCAAAAATGCTCTTGCATTTTGTATGGAGAAGAAAATTTATTTCTTTCCTTGCAACAGAGAATCTAAAAGATTCCTAAAATATCCTTGAAACTTATTAAATAATTCAAAAAGGAAAAAAAGAGAAAAATATATATATATATTGAACAAAAGAAAAAAAATAGAAATAAGATATTCACAAAATATCCTATGCTATGTCCACCCACTTTACTTTTTCAAATTTATTCACCTTGGGTGCTGACATCACCTTTATGCATTTAAAAAAATGGGGAGTGGTAAAGTCTAGTGGCTAGTTATTAGGGGGGGTCATGTCAAAGATGTGTTCTTTAAAAAGAGCGGGGGCGGTTTGATTAATTTTTGAAATTAAACTTATAAAAAAAAAACTCCCCACATGCATTCCTTGTCTAGCGCTTAGGATTGTGAGTGTAAAGTGACGTAGGGGGCACTGGCTATGCAGGGACGAAAATGCACCCGGCTGTTTGGTTGCCGTCAGTGCATTTTCGTCAGCCTCGTCAATCATCACGAAAAGAAATCTCAAATTTCAAAGCAGTTGAATAGCGGAGGAAAGGTGTCAGTGTCTTGAAATCACCGTCACATTGCAGTCAATTGCTCTTTGTATTTAATGTGTGATGTGACTAAGAGCCGGCCATTGTTGAATCTTCTTCCATGTTGCCCATTGGTTAGAGAACTAGTTTCTCTACCAAAGATATCCACAATTTTTAAGTCAATTAGAGTGTTTTCGATTCGATTCAATAATGGAATTTCTTTTAAATGTGACCAATTTAATGATAATAGTTGAACATATACATTTTTTTTATTTTCTTTAAATGAATATTGACTTTGTAAGTCATTTGAGTTGTTTATTTGTAGGATTCATTAATGTAAATTTTTCTTTAACATATAGAGATTTGAGCGGACATTTTATTACTATTATTATAATGTGATGTATAATGTCTTATAAATATTTATCCATTAATTATTATTATATGTACAAAATTTTATATGTATGCTTTTATTTTTTTAGTTTTATGCATTATATCAATTGTTATGTCTTTGCCATTTACCAATGAACACGATTCTATAGATGTATTTTGGTTTCAAGTCTTGATAGTCTTGTCTTAGGTTATTATCAGGACATATAAAAAATAATTATAAATGATGTAAATCTAACTCAAAATTGTGTCAATTCTCACCATTTCCTAAGGGTGTAGTATTTTGATTAGATCTTTGGATGGAGATGTGTAGTGATTCTTGTAATTGGATTGATATCCACGCATTCCAGTGTCAGTGCTCTAGTAATTTTCAAAGTAGTTGCAACTTAGTTGGGGACTCCCAACCTTTTATTCCAATTTTTGTTTTTCATACTACATTTGCGGGTACATATATACCTTCAAAGATTCTTATTAATCTCCTTGATCTTGTTCATATTTGTTGTCCTCCTTACTATGGCCACTTGTTCTACATCTAGGGTTGATCATTATGTATATCTTCGTCTCCTCCTTTTCTAGGATCAACGAGGTTTTATTCAAGTAGAACTTTGTGCATTGGTGTGATTTTGACATAGTGGTGCCCATTAAATTTTAATACAATGGTGCTTATTTGGTGCATATTCATTTTTAGGATGGCAAGCTTATTTGGTATTACATGTGATTTCTAATAAGAGTATATTGATAAAAGTGTCACCAACTCTTCAAGTTAGATGATGAAGAAGTATGGTAGGTCATTTCCTATGTAGTGCAATATTTAGTGTTGGTGATTCTCATACTCATGATGGGTTAATTTATGAGCTTTTAATTAAACAGAAATAAAATAATCTTATTTAATATTCATAAATTTAATTTCATATATAACATCATTTTAGTCTTATAAGAAATAATAATTGATTTCATTAGTTTTAGTTTAAAAAATAAGATTATTAAATATTATAGATAGCAAAAAAAATTATTATTCTTAAATAAATAAGATAAAAAATATTTTGACAAATTTATAAAAATTTTAAATTATTTAGATAAAAATATTAATTAATATATTTATCAAAAATTTAAATTATATATAATATTACTTTATTATAAAAGGAACAATAATTAATTTTATTAGTTTTAATTTTAAAAATATAATTGTAAAGTAATATGATTTAATATAATTGTAAAGTATTTATTAAACTTATTTAATGACAACAAACTAAGCAAGTATCAATTTCTGATATTCCTCTCAAGATTTAAGTGTGTGATTTTGAGTCAAAATCATTGACCCATGTTTCATGAGTAGTGATTCAACATGAATCCATCTCTCATGAGTATAAATGTAACACTTAGCACTCATTGGATCTAGGTGATGCTCATAGGGGTGAAGCACCAAGACTTTCTAAGAGATCACCCATCCTAGTACTACTCCAGCTTGAGTGCGCTTAATTACAGAGTTTCCTCGATCGAAATGATCTCCTACTTATCAAGTATCAATTTTTTGTACAAAATAATTCATAAGACAACCATGTTGAATATAATTTCTTAGACAGTTAACCTACTTAATCATTTCATTTTATATATTCTATATCTTGTCATCTTATTTTCTTCTAAGTAAGAATGAGAAAAATTACGTGATTCTTAACCATATAAAATGTTACAAAAAAATTGCTTAATTTGACCATGTTATTCATAACCATACACATATATGTTATTTCAACATTTGTGTTATTGCAATACTAAAGTTGGATCAAACGTTACATGCTAACTTTAATCAAATAACACATGCAAAGTTCAAGACAACATAAATATATGAAGATGATGAACAACTATTTTACCAAAATATAACTCAAAGCATCATAATGCTTTCACTACGAGACAAAATCAAATCCCTTGTAAAAGCACAAAATCAAGGATGTAATATTTGGATGATAAAATAATACAATATGTTTTGAAAATCCTTCATAATGAAGCTCTTAGTCTTGACTTATATTGACCTCTCTTCTAATTAGAACCAATTTTATCACTTTGATAAATTTACAAAAAAGTGTTGATCACCATCCTCCATATAAACATCATCAACACCTGCAAATATATTGTGTTAATAATAAAATTCATTTTCAAACTAAAGACACAATTGATTGAAGTTCATTTCTTATTTTCCTTACCATCTCTACTTTGCATTGTGTTCGTTCTTGCTATTGTTTGATTAAGATCAATAAAGTATGGTTGCATGCTTTTTTGAATTTTTTGTTGATCATCTAATTCAAAAAAAGCATTAACATTTAATATATATCATCAAAAAATTTAAAATATAGTTGTCAATTTAATACTCATAATTATGTTTATTTCATAACTTCATTACCATATCTGGCTTCTGTTGCATCATTTTTTGTTGATGCCTGATTAGATTCAATGGAATCTAGTTGCATGTATTCTTGATTTTTTTGTTCATCATCTAATCCTGCAATAATATGAACATTTCGTATGTAAACTTTGGCAAAATAAATTTACAAACTAAAGACTCATAATTCATTGATTTATATAATGTCATTACCTTGTCTAGTATTTATCACATCCATTGTTGTTAATGTTTGGTTAAGATCAATAGAGAAGGGCAACGTAAGTTGTTGAGCATCTTGTTGATCGTCCAAATCTACATAAAAAACTTATATTTAACATTTTAACTTATATAAAATGTTCAAGTATAAAATTAATTTATGTAAATAATCTAAACAAGATTAAAATTACTATCTACCTACAATAACTTGTTCAAAGGTATGGACAGGGATAGTATTGCTCATTGACGGTTGATCTCTAATAATTGTATCTTGTACATAAAGAAGTGGTTAGAACTACGAACCAAGTATTTTATTATAAAAGTAACAAAGACACTTAATAGCTAAAAGCTTACCATTTGGAAACTTCACTTCACCAATTGTTGTATGGTTTAGATCAATGGAGAAAGGTAATTGACGTCGTGGAATACTTTCTCGATCACCCAAACCTACAATGACATATGATTAATACATGAAATGAAAATAAGAATTATTGCTATGTAATTACAAAAATACTTTTTCTTAAAAATACACTCACCTTGTTGCCTGATAATATCTCTTTCTTCTTGAATAGCTATATTTGAGCAATTTGTGACCTTTTTCTTTTTCTTTTTCTTTTTGCATCCTATAGAGGGGAACTGGAAATTTTCATTCTCCTCAACTCTACTATTTAAGTTTCTAGAGAGGGATTTACGCTTTTTGTGAATGGAATGACTTTTTTTCATTTTACTTGGACTAAACCATGGTCTTATTCGTCTCATAGATATGTTATCTGAGCCAGGGATTGGTTTAAATTTGGAAGATGAAGCAAGAGATGAATGAATTTCTCTAAATTTGTCAACAAATTGACTAAAGATGTCTTTGTCATAATCACTAGTTGGTAAATTTTTCAGCAATGAATTTAAATAATCAACAGATTTTTGAAACTTATCATTGATAGTAGTAGATAAATTCCAACTATCTACAGTACAAATGTAATGACAAAGTCAAAATTACTGATAAATATTGAAATTTCATTAAAAATGATAGTTTTGAAATTTACCAGTTTTGTCACCTTCACCAACGTTAACCTCAAGCACATCTTGATTTCCAGAAAGTATACAACCATCTACAATTGAAATATTACGTAATTAATGTTGAGAATCATAAAATCATTTAATATTTAACTATAGAGATCATATTGATCATTACCAATGACATTAATGTCATGACTCGATCTTCCTATGACTTCCTCATCATCAACGACCAATGGAGTAGAAGCTTCTGTAATTTTAAATGAGACTAATATAGTTAACATAGATTTTTTTTAATAAAATGTAAATAAATTAATGCTAGATTTTAAATGATACTTACCAACAACTTTATCGTGTGTGTTTCTCTTTAGAATATATAAGATCTTCAACACATGCTTGCATGTGTTTCCTCTTTTTGCCCATTCACAATCACATACATGCAAATTTTGTCCAAAATTCCTTACGAAATACCATTTTGCTGGAATAGTTTGACTTCTAACTTTATATGTGTTTGGTAGCTGGTCATCTTGATAGCAATCAGCATCTGGTATTAATTTTGATCTTTCTAATGCAGTTATGTAATATCTTTCCTTTTTGAAGTTGGTTAAAAATCCAGATTGTTGCAAATATCTTTTATTTTTATAGAATGGCTCTACCCTATGAAGAAGTGTATAGATGAGCCAATCCATTCTTATTGTGCCTTTCCTAGAACGATCACTTAGATGTTGACTCTTGATGTGGGAGTGATATGACTCTATCGAAGCATTAGTTTCTTGATTTGCATGAGGGAAGCTTCGAAAGTTTTTTGCCCACATCGCTAGAAAAACAAACATGACATCTTAGCATATAGAATAATTAATTTAAATTATATAAATTCATAATAAAATATAAAAGATAATCTTGATGGTCGTACCAACGCGACTCTCATCATGGCACCAATAATTCTGAAAGTAATTAATGAATTCCTTCTCTTCTTTGAATTCCTCTATGAACTTCATTGTCAAATCAGTAATGGCATCTTCATTTTCATGCATTGCATACATTATCTCACCCAGTCTACCAAATATTCTTGTTCCAACATCTTGATTTTTAACAAATCTGGATTATATACAACAATATAGAGTTATGATGTTATGTATGTGATTTTTCATATATTTTAATAAAATATGTACTTACTTGTACACATTCTTCAGCCACGCCCTACGCACATGCCAAATGCATAACAAGACTCGACACTTAAAGGATAATCTACAAGATAATTTATTATCAAAGTTCATAAGTAGTATTCTAAAAAAAAATTCTTAAATTGAAACTTGTTTATGCTAAAAATTAGAAAACATATATCTGTATAAACTAAACATTAAAAATTTGCATTCTTCTAACTATAAACTAAGGTTGGAGAAAACCTTATTGCTTCAATCTCGGCGCTAGCATCATCTGTCATGAATGCGTTGACATGCCAATCTTCTCTATATTGTTTCCCTCTTTTATAAATCTCTATTAGCCATTCATTTATATCCTCAACTTTATTTCTTGAGGATATGGCCCATGCAACTGGTACACCGGCTTCTTGTTCATCAAATACAAGCAAAGTATAAAGTTGATACTACGCATGAAAAAAACAACGATATATTAATTTTTTAGACAAATAAAACTAATGGCTAAATTAAAATCCATAAATAAAATTAAAATCGTTCTACTCACACAGTATTTGTTTGTTGAGAATGTGGAGTCCATCACAATAATTGAATCATGTGAATGTTTCACCATCATCTCTTGCATCCATGGTGTTTGGATGCCTATGATAAATGGAATATTTTCTTTATTTTTTGGTGTTTTATAAAAAAAGAAGTTCTCTTTCTCCTCTATATGCCACAAACATACACTTTTTGCATCATCCTCATTTTTTTGTGAATGTAGGGAACTTACTCTTTTCCATGCATTTAACACATCCTTTCTTAGCAAACAAGTATCCCTCTTATTCATCAACTTTGTCAAACCAGAATCTAAGTAATGTCGTTCACATATTGTGTCAATCCCCACGCCCATCAATAGTAAGGATTCAATATATGATTTACATTCAGTTGATAACCTTGGTGCAAAACTACTCCTTGGATCACTAGAAGGGTCATTTTTTCCATGACAAAATTCACCATTGGCATCTTGATGACTAAATTCATTATATATAATTATTGCAACATCTGGTCTACCATACATAACCTTAACAATAAAATGAGTTTGACAACCCCTTTTTTGAGTAAAATTGTGACTTCTTTCCTTGCTTTTTGGTGCATTTCTTTTATCTTCTAGCCCAAAAGCACAATGATAACTATTTGAACATGTGAAAAAATATAAGTTAATGGATATAAAAAAAAAGTGACATGCTTAATCAATTTATAAAGCTATACAAACCTTGAATACATCTTTGTGGCTTGATTAGTAGGTTCTATCAAATTATTCTCCAAAATCCTTTTACGTATAAATGTTGTTTCAGTACTATCCAATAATCCTTCCCCTTTGACAAAGTGAGGGAGCCTCTCAAGAGGGATAGCAACACACCGATCATCTCCAATAAGTTTCCATTCAAGTTCACAACTTGAGAAATGACTTCCTTCATTTGGGATGTCTTGCACATCTAACTTGATAAGTGATTCCCACTTATTCTTTCTACCCATCCTGAAATTTTTTAATATTGTTAGTGACAACCTATCAACAAAAAAATAGAATGACATATCCCATGATTGAAATGTTTTTTTATTGTTATTGCAAGAGATATATGAAGATGTTATGATGGCATAAGTGATTCCCTAATGTATGACATAAATATTTTTGTAGATGCCATATGAGTATGGATACTATATGTGATGGTGCCCAAGAGATATAAATGTTCATAAAAGCATGTTAATATAGATCGTAGACAAAAGAATAATTTTCTTAGTATAAGTGTGGACTAAAAAGAGAGACGACATTGGCCCCACTAGGAAAAGCTAATACCTTTTTCAAGTATAAGTTAAAATAAATAACTAGTTATTGTATTTTTCACAAAATTTGGAACTTTTTAAAATTAATACATGACTTTTTTGAAGTATGCAAAAGTAAATGTAATTTGAAGATTTAAAAAAAATACCAAGATGATTCTAAATAAAACAAAAACTTTATGAAAACATAGGTATTCAATTCCATTTCTTACTTCAAGGAAGTACAAATTTATGAAAGTAGAATGGATGTAAAATTTATATATATATTAAGTATCTTAGTAATTCTACATGGATGTAAATATACCAACATGTGTCAAAATGAAATAGTTAAAAAACTTTTGGAATAAACTTTGTATATATTTTCATTTGTCATGTTTTATTATGCTCTAATTATTTTCATTTGGCAACCCCTTTTTTGTATAAACTTTTGTATCATTTTCACCTTTTTAATGTCTTTAGGCTTTTTTCTATTATCCTTGGGCCCAAAAGCTCAATGATATCTATTTAAGGACATGTAAAAAACAATATATTAATCAGCATGATAAAGTGTGTGTGTGTGTGTGTGTGTGTGTGTGTGTGTGACATGCTTAATTATATGGAAAATGTTAAGCATACTTTGAAATCATTATGGTACTATGGTCAGTAGGGTTTTCAAATTTGGGTGCTCTATGAGCTTTACGTAGAAATGTTGTCTCTATGCCATCCTGCAATATACCTTCTCCTTTGATAAAGTGAGCAAGTCTCCCAAGAGGGATAGCAGCACATAAGTCAAGCTCTTGGATATTTTCATTTCCGATAGGTGTCCATTCAAGATCATTCATTGAAAAAAGATTTCCTTTTTTTGGAGTGTCTTGGACATCTAATCGAATGAGTGATTCCCATTTCAATCCCCTACTCATTCTGTACAATATTTGGCTAATTAGTTCAAAGATTTCAGGTATTTCTGTAACTAGAAATGTCCCTAATATAACTCATCAACAGTATGCAGATGATACCATCCTACCAAGTAAAAGTTCAATCTAAGAGGCTGTGGGATATAAAAATATCTTGCAAACCTATATGGATGCATCTAGACAAAAGGTGAACAAAGAAAAATCAGAGATTTTCTTTTTGAATACCAGTACAGAAATGGAAAATTCGATAAGTAGGATCATGGGTTTTTAAAAGGGCATGTTTCCTTGCAAATATCTAGGAATCTCTTTAGAGAAAGGCACAAAACACTGCAAAATTTGGAAGGACATAATTGAAAAAATAGATAAACGGATTGGGAATTGGAAAAATAAATGGCTATCTAAGGCAGGTAAAATCACTAAGATAAGATCAGTTCTCTCAGCCATTCCAATATTTCCTATGGCCTGTTTGCCCCTTTCTAATTGGATGTCTTCGTCATTTGAATCCAAATTGAGGAACTTCTTATGGAAAGATAAAGAAGAAGATAAGAAGCTAGCACTTATAAAATGGTATAACATATGTAAATCCAAAGAATATGGGGGCTTAGGTATTAAAAAACCTCAATGGCAAAATGACACCTCGGGGGCAAAATTAATTCGGAGATTATACAAAGAATCTGATAAAAAATGGGCTAAAATCTTATTTAACAAATATCTCAACCCTTCAGACCCGGAATCCCTGTTCAGAATGGATAGTCTCCCTAAAGAATCAGAATGTTGGAACTTTATGACTAAATGTTGGAGTCTTATCAGCAAATTATGAGGAAAAGGTGTAGATACGTGTTCTAGCATCATATGGTGGTTAGTTGTTGGATAGTTTCTATGGTAGGGATATTGTGTTGTAGGTTGCAGGTTACTGATCATTCTGAAGACAGAAGCATTGATATGGAACTGGAAGTAAAGAGGTGGACCTCTTTCATAAAATAACTATTTCCTATAAAATGGTTGGTATAAATTGTAAAGAGTTCTACCTGTATTGATATTAATGATATTAAATAGCTAGTACGTAGGTCACTGGGGTATGCCTCTTTTATAAGATGTAATAATATAGGACTTTTGTCCCGGGCAAGAGTGGAGGTTTTCTTCTCCGTTCTTTCCTACCAGTGCCCGTTTGAATGGAGAAAGCTGTATTTACTTATGTTATTAATAAAAATATCATGGCCTTGGCCATTTGTCGATTAAAAAAAAAAACTAAGATCAATTTCAGATTTATAAATAATAATCAGACACATAGAACAACAATCAGGGATTTCAAGCAAACGTCTACAAGCAATGGGCAAGGGACAAAGCAACCTTGTGCATGAATAAAAATAGTGTCGTAGTATGAATCTAATCCCTAGAACCACTACTATGTATGTTCTCAAAATATTTTTCAATCACGCACATAGTCTTAAAAAAGAAAATTTGGCAGCACTAAGGTTCTTAGTAATGGTCAACTCTGCAGCTTTTGCAATCTAGAGTGGGTGAAATCCAATCCTGGTGTACCAGGGTTTTGACATATTCTGAGAATTTAATCAATCAGAGATACTGAGGAGATCCGACAACCCAACAAAAGACTACACCCGTGAGGATTTCCCCCACAAGGACATTTATATAGCGGTTGCTACTACCACGTCAAAAATGGCTATTACCGCTTGAGGTACCATCCACGTGGTTGACCCAATAAAGGGAATGTCCACTACGGATTAACCCTCTCTAATCAACAAAGACTCACAAAATCTTACCACATGGGGACTTGGTTTGGATTCAAGGGTTCCAAGTTTCTGATGTGCCCAAAAGGGAACAGAGGATACTCCTCTAGCCTCTTCACCTTACCCAAACATAGCAAACACAATTTTTTGACACGCTAATTTGAAATCACCCCGCTAACTTTTTGAAAAATCCAACAACAAACACCACTAGTCTCAAAAGAGAAAGTACTAATGGATGTTGAGGACAAACTCAAGTAGAATAGTGAGACAATGACAAATATCCTTCCCTACCTACAAGGGGATCCGTCATCAAGAGGAGCTTCACATGTAAAGCAAGCGAATGAAGCTCAATCTCTCAAGATCTCCCAAATAGTGTTCATAGGGCCTAATTACTATGTGAAACATATATGCGTGAAAGAAAATCTAGATCCAATTTTAAAGCACCAAATGAAGTGTGAATCTATGAAAGCATGTAAAAACACTCAAGCCAAACACATGAGATGTTCATTTTAGTTCCAAATCCAAATGTTATAGAGATCCAACAAAATACCTAGTAATCCTTGCAACGCATTTTTCTCTATTGTACCTTTCGTTTATGCTTGAACGCTCGCTCGCAATGAACAAAGCAACAAGAAAAACAAACAAACACAAGATATGTAATATATATATACCAAAGCCAAGAGGCATTTCCAAATTAGAGAAAATTTAAACCTTATTATAGCACTAAAATTTAAACTTTATATGCACTAAATATTTAATTTGAATTAATCTAACTATTACATTAAATAGTATACAATAGATCTAAACTATAAATCATGTATAATTAAAATTTAATATTATTTATAAAATAAAAATAAAAATTATTTAAATGTATATTGTATGATTCAATGTATGATTTGCACTCATTTGATAACCTTGGTGCAACACTAGTTCTTGGATTACCAGAAAGGTCATCCTTTCCATGACAAAATTCACCATGAACATCCTGATGGCTAAATTCATTATATGTAATTATCGCAACATTAGGTCTACCATACATTACCCTAACATTAAAGTGGGTTTGACAACCCCTTTTTTGAGTAAACCTATGTATTATTTCTTTAGTTTTTGGTGCATTTCTTCTATCCACTAGTCCAAAAGCACATTGATAATTGTTTATACATGTACAAAAATATATATATATATATTAATCAATAAAATAAATGAATAAATTGACATTCTTAAAAAAATTATTAAATCTAGGCAAACCTTGAATACATCTTTGTGTCATGGTCATTAGGTTCTGTCAAATTATTCTCCATAAATTTTCTACGGCTAAATAAATATTGTTTCTGTACTATCCAATAAACCTTCTCCTTTCACAAAGTGAGGCAATCTCTCAAGAGGGATAGCAGCACACCGGTCTATCTATTGGCTACTATCGTCTCCAATAGGTGTCCATTCAAGTTCAAAACTTGAGAAATGACTTCCTTCGTTCGGGAGATCTTGCACTTCTAACTTGAAAAGTGATTCCCATTTATTCTTTCTACCCATCCTGAATAATATTAATATTGTTAGTCAAATATTATTTAAATATGTACAATTTTTTTATAGTGATACCATTATATCTATATCTTAATATCCTCAACAAAATATTTGGCTAGTATCAAAATCATATAAACACCATCATATCAAGAATAAAATAGAATGACATATTCCATGGTTGAAATGTTTGTTTGATGTTATTGCAAGAGGATCTATATGAGGATTTTATGGTGATATAAGTGATTCAATAATGTAGGACAAGGATGCATTTGAATGTGTTATGTGACTATGGATACTATTGTGGTGGTGTAGACCTAGGATCAAGTCCCTATTTGGCTTCGAGTGGGGTGGTTGCAATCTAACATGACCAATGCATATATGAAACAAAAACAACCCTATAATTATTCAAGTGGGAGTGACTCCTAATATGGGCCCACTAGGTGAAGCTAATACCCTTTTCAAGTATACTAAAATACTTAATAAAATATTCAAGTAAAATACTTAATAAAAAAAGGCCAATCAACATCAAATACCTATGCAAATACTTCAACACATTAATTAACTATTTAAGTGCTTTGTTATGTGCTAGATTATCTAATTTTTAAAGGTTGACCTTCTATAGTAAAATTTTCTAGTGCAACACCTAAATTAATTTGGAACTAGATGTATGTATGGATGATAGGACCCACTTTAATTGTTCTAGATAAATAGAACACAAGTCTAATGAAGTTCCATAATAATAGAAGAACATAAATTAATATGATCATTTTATTATTATTATTTAGAATGGTTTGATTTTAGATATTGTGGGTAACATAACAACACAATTTAGAATCAGTCAATATATACCTACAATAAAAATGAAAGGAAAATGGGGAGATAATTGTACTTGAAATTTGAAGTTAAGTATTATCTAAATTTCAAGAATTGATTGTGAAGTAGTCATCTTAAAATCATACTCATGATAGAAAAGTCTATGAAAGTAAAATAGATGTATAAATTATATACATCTTAAATATCTTAAAAATCCTATAGGAATGTAAGACATCATGTGACAAAATGGATAATTAAATCAAACTTTTGGAAGGTATATAAACAAAGATGAGTTTTATAATAGATAATTAAAAATTACATTAAATAAAAGTATCCAATGGATTTTTGGTTTATTATTTGGAACAATTTGATTAAGATATGTGGATAACATGACACAATTTAATTAGGTAGTTTTCAAAATTTAGTCAACTCAAGATTAGTGATCCTATAAATTTTAGAATATATTTTTTATTTGCCAATTCATATCGTACTCTAATTACCCTAAAAATTAATTTAGTTAAGTTATATACAAAAAATAAGACTTTCATAATAAGAAAAATTAAAGATTAAAACAAATAAAGGTATTTGATAGTTTTTGTTTATAATTTAGAATAGTTTGCTTTTAGATGTATGTTAGTGACATAATGACATATTTTACATTTTGTTGTTCTAAAATTTTGTTAACTCAAACTTAAGAAAAATGGTGGGATAGTTATACTTGAAATTACAAGTTAGGTATTATTTAAATTCAAATTGATTGTGACATAACCATAATAATAGAAGAATATAAATTAAAATGATCAATTTATTATTATTATTTAGAATGATTTGGTTTTAGATATTATGGGTAACATAATAACACAATTTAGATTTAGTCATATGTGGGTAGCATAATGGAGGAAATTTTAATTTGTTTCAAAAGGTTATTTGTAAGATTGTATATTTTTACATTGATATAGAAATTGATTTCTAAAAGATAATTTTATAAAGATAGTAAAGTGTATGTGATATTAATATTTTTATCAACATAATATAAATAGAATTATATCCTCAATACAATAGAAATAGAATTACAAGTAGATCTAATAAGTTTTGTTCTATTTTTCTGATCTTGTGATCTAATAATGAGTGACATGTAATGTAAGCCTAGGAAACATGATGTATATGGTAAGATTGCAAGTTATGGTATATCATTAAGCTTCAAAATTTATTGTGTCCTTAGATCTAATTTTTTTAAAATTAAATTTAATATAAAGGTAATTAAGAAATATTGCAATATATGTTTACATTAAATTGAAATAATAAATATTCATTAAATTATTTATTTCAAATTATTTTAAATACAATATTGAAATTTATATTAATACATTAATTTATAAGCAATTATAAATTTCATATATAGTATAATATAAATAAAAGTATTTAAATAAAAGTTGTAATTCAGAAATAATATTAATATATGTATACATTTAATTTAAATTATATGTCAAGAATTTTATAGAGGATAATCTTAAAATTAAATTAGTTGGTAATCAATTTATTTAATTTATAAAAAAATAGAATAAATCGGTTGTCAATTTTTATGTTGATATTCTTTATTTAAATATATATATATATATATATATATAATGGGTTTCTTTATGCACGGGTTCGAATCTCTGCATTAGGATTTTTAATTACAGTCTCCACAAATTTTCTATGGCTAAATATTGTTTCTGCAGTATAAATATTGTTTCTACGGCTAAAAAATTTGGAGGCTACTGAGAGGCATTATTTATATTGCAGAAACAATATTTAGCCGTAGAAAATTTGTGGGTTTTTTAATCTGCATTAGTCTATGGTTTATCTGCATTAGGTTGCTAAAAAAAAATTGGTTTACAACGACAAATAACCAAGATTGTGTGGCTTTCCATAAAACAATATGCATTTTACATTTGTAAAACCTACAATTATTTTATGTAACAATTCCATAATTTAAATGCACTAGCAAACAACTAGATGTGCATATGTGCAATCCTATTAATCCTCTGAAGAAAATATTTTGTACTAACCTATGTGTGTGCTACTGAAATTTTGCTCACAAAAAATTGATAGTTTCTCTCTGACGAAGCTTGAAGATTGCAGTTGCAGATGTGCTTTTCCACACTCCAGATTGCCACCAAATTCATTACAGACAGGAACATCAGTTTCACCTGCCAAGAATAAATAGATTGTTTCTCCCGCCATAAAAAAAGATTGTTTCTCCCGCTGTAAATAAAGATAGGTGAAGTGTTTAATGGAACATTAATTTGGAGAGCACATAAGGCAGGCACGGCAAATTTGATAACTCTGTCCAAAGATTTGACTTTTGCAGCACATAACGCACGACAAATAAACTTTGGCGCTGACGTTGCAGTGATTTGACGTTGATTGATTGCCATTGCCATGATTGACAAGGCTGACGGAAATGCACTGACGGCAACCAAACGGCCGGGTGCATTTTCGTCCCTGCGTAGCCAGTGCCGACGTAGGGTAGGGTAGTTATTATGTTAGTTTAATTGTTTTATTTTTTCAAAAAAATTAAATTAAGTTAGTTTTCATTTAAGTTAATGTTAATTTTAGTAAGTTTTAAATTAAGTTAGTTTTTATTTAAGTTATGTTAATTTAAGATAGTTTTAAATTTAAGTTAGTTTAAATTTAATTAAGTTTAAGTTTAATTAATATTAGTATTATTAAAAAGATGATTAGATTTTTTATTTAATTGTTAGTTGAATATAGTTAATTATTAATATATGTGTTTTTAAATATTAGATGTAATTTTAGATAGTAATTAGTTTTAATTTTTAATTTTTTTTAATAATATTCATATGTTTAAATTTTAGTTATTAAATATCTATATTTTTTTAATGTTAGAATTTATTTTGGTATTAGATAAAGATAGTTAGTATTGTGTTACAATTAGATGATATGACAGTACATTTGAATTTAAATATTAGTAATTGTTATTAGAATAAAGATTTAATTAAGTTTTCTTAATTGTATGATAGACATTATTTTAATTAACAAGTCATTCTATCCAACGTACGGAATAATTGGACTTATATTACTTAATGGTCATTCAAATCAACGAATTATATTGTTAATTGATATTTTTGCTTAATAGATATTTTATTGAGTAAAGTTAATATGTTTTAAATTAATTGTAAAATATGTGTATTAGTAAACTTAGGTACTATTGTTCTATGGTGTAGTAATCTTAGGACAATTAAAAGTTATAATGAGCTAAATCCTTTAATTAATTAAATTTTGGATTGTAATTAATTAATTAATCGATTAAACAATAAAAAATTTAATTTAATGATTGATTCATACATATTGATTTTTTAAAACTAAATGGAGAGAAAAATCATTGATAGGAATACCCGTCGTTGTCTTGCAATATATTTGTGCATTAACTATGTTAACTTATTAACTTAGTGGATTTAAGTATTATTAACTTCTAAAAAAAATTTAAAAAAATTGTGTGTTTTTGCCTATATTTTGGGCATGACATATGGAAGAAAAAAGTTAATTATTTAATGAGATGATTGAGACCATTTTTGGTTGCTAATTATTTGTTGATAAAATAAAAACAATTGAAGGAGAAAGAAGAATGAGGTGAACCAAACAAAACAAAGGAAGAAAGATCAATAGAGGAAGTGCAAGGTGAAAGAGAGAGTGTGAATTAGCCAAATACATATCAGAAGGAAGAAGGCCAAGTGAAGTAGAGATTTCAACAAAGTAAGGTAGTGCTAAACCTAAATAGACCATTTGAGTGCTACTTTATTGCCATTGTAGCAGAGAAAATCTCTAAATTGAGTGGACTTAACCAGAGTATGAAACCATATATGGGTAACATTGGTTAGTGATGTTTGTAAGTCCTTTAAAGCATGCCACTCTTTACAAATGTCAAGGAGTGAATAAGGTCTAGGTGATCTTTGGTTAAAATCCTCTAACTAGACCATACTAAAAATGTGCATGTAAACCTTTTACAAGTTTGGCTCCTAGCAGAGCTCATTTCAAAAGAGTGAATTATTCTGGTTATCAGTCCTAGGTGGTTTTTCCCTTTACAAGGTTTACATGTTAAAATTTTGTTTTCAATCGTGTGGTTTCTAATGTGTTGAAAAGTTTATTTCATGTTTTATGTCTCATACAACAACTCGGTATAAGATAAATAGTTGCTCTCATAAACAGTAAGATAATAGTCTAGAGTAAAATGTTTACAAGTGAAAGATGAAATGTTGAATGTGGTTACCATGCTTGTGATTAGAAAGTATATAAGGTTGAATTGGTGTTGACTTGTTTTTAAGGAATGTGGGACAACTATTCACACCACCCCCCCATTATCTAACACTTTTTGCAACCAAAATGAATATATTATGCATGTCTTCTTTGAATGTATATTTGCCAAAAAAAAATGAAGTCTTCTTGATGTAACAATGAATATGAATTTTTGGATGGAGAATATTAATTGTGGTTCTACTCTAAATGGAAGAAAATTATGTAACACATTTTGGTCTATTTCTTCTTCTTTATTACTATGGTAAATTTGGAAGATGAGGAATAATTGACATGTTTGCAAGAAAGGCTCATTTCCTTACTGAGTCTCTTTGGGGACTCATATATGTTGATGTTTCATTGCACATTACCACCATCCTAAAACTAAAGGAAGACACCTTTATGCAACTCCTAAGAGAAGGAAAACTAATGATTGATAGGAATGAAGTAGCATATGGGTATACCTCTATTCAGGAAAAAGTGACTTTGACATTACTATAGTTGAGTTCATAAGGCAACTTAAGGAGAATGGATAGTGGAACAACACTGTTAGAGTTGGTTCCTCAAGAAGCACTCCACACCTGATGGGTTAGTGGATCAACTCTATTGATAGCTTAGGAAATACAATGGTCTCCCCTGACAATAATGCATCAGATTATGAATAAATGATTGACAGGGAGGACCTAGATGATGATTAAGATTGGATTTTAGAATAGTCATATTAGCTATAGTGTAAAGTTTTAGTAATACTATATGTTATCACTGTGTCATGAACTAAATATTTCACTTTTATTTTTCTCAAGTATCTCATATGAGATAATTGATCATAGATAGAACTAGTATCCATATGGATTTTGTACTTATGTTAATAATAATCAATAAAAAAATGGTAGAAACTAAACCAAGGATGACCACAACACAACATGGTGGGTTATATTTATTGTGCATATTTTACATAATAAAAACTAATCATGTATTCATCTATCACCTAAATAAAATTTCATATGTCCAAGACACAGTGGATCTATGTTTTATTTATTTCTAAGTCATAAATAAATCATAGCAAGAACATGTTCTTGTCAGTGTCATGGTGTCTACCATGTTAAGCTCTGACAATACGTACACAACTAAATTAAAATGAAAGATCCTCATAACTGCTTTCAGATGTTCAGTGGATTGATCCACTTTTTGGTTCCATAAAAGTGATATTAAATAATCAGTCATAAGACATTAGGAAAATATTTATAACATTCCCTTTTTAAATATTAATATTTTATGGGCATGTATTTTTCCAACAATATTAATATTTTAAGGAGATATTTATATTTAGTAATAAAGGGAAATTTTGTAATAAGTCTCTTACATGAGCTTATATAATTACCAAGTGTGTACTTCCTCCTACTACCATGTTACTTGCACTATATTCCAAAAGCATGTACAAATCCACTACCACTACCCCACAATACACATCTACCAAAATATGAAACTACTATTTGGTTCCTAAATACTATAGACAAAGGCTATGTTAGGCCTCTTGAAACACCCTAGAGGTGTGAGATCAAATGGTAGTCTTGTAGAGAGTCTTAAGAAGCAAGCTATGAGTATGATCTACACTCAGACTTGAAAGAAAACTAAGTATACTCAAAAAGTAACTTGCAAAATGTTTCTCTATTGTAATGGTGTCTTTCTTCCTTATATAATATACCTCTAATATAATATTAAGAAATTATAGTTATTTGACCTCCAACCTCTGAGATAATTTATGTCCATGTCCATATTCTATTAAAAGCTTTATGTAGTCATGCTTGAACTTCTAAATTTAAGCTTATTCTGCCATGTCTGATGTATCAATATTTTCAAATTAAAATATCAAGCCCCTCTTCTACCAAATTACTTGTTGAAGATTTTCATATTATTCAATATTATTAGAATATCTATTACTATATTAATTGAGCTAATTTCCAAAGATTTTGTTGGAAATGAATGAAATTAAGTTAGTGGGACAACTTCCTACACTAATTGTCAGAGGAGGGTAACACTAAAAACTTCAAATGTTTAAAATAGCTATAAGTTTTTATAAAAATAAAACATAAATGACATGCTTACCACAACATAGTAATATATGTGGAGACATCCCTTTCTAGAGAAAAAATACATGCTCTAAAAACTACTAAATATATTAAAGTTAGAAATTGAAAAAAAAATATAATAAACTTGTAAAGAAAGATTGTTATAGGAATATAACCAATGGAGATCTAAAGACAACTCACTAGCTACCAAACCCCCACAATACACAACCATAATACAATGCCCTCATAAAATAAGGTTTCTTTCTAGGAAAAGAAGAATGCACATAATATCCACCATTATCTATATATTCAAATGATAATTGGTTAGGATCATTGTAAAAAATTAGACACAAATATTACTTTTGGGGCCTTTTCCCCTACACCTCAGACCTCCAACAAGGTGCACAATCCCAAGAACCCTTGTTTGGGTCCATCTCCGTAAACCTCACAATGGAAGTACCCCCCTTGCAATCCATCATGCTCATCCATTAACATTAATAAGTCATTATTGCACATTTAAGACACCACTTTCTTAATATATATCACCCTTATCAAGCACCTTGCAAGAGAAATAGGAGGGTTACCAACATCGTGTTTTGATTTCTAGGGGTCAAGAAACCCATATACTTTGAACAATATCTAAACGTCTTTGTCCTTACAACCTTAGTTGAATAATTTAAAGAAATCATTAATATGTTTATCTTAACTAGCTTCACTCGATTGTACTTAACCATAGCTTCAAAAAAGTTATATTGAACATCAAGGAGTTTGGTCCTAGCATCAAATATCAACATCTTATCAAAGAAAATCACACTCTAAATCCCACAATAAGTTACCACTGTACCTTATTTTTAACCACATCTAAACATAGCCCGTTAAGCCAAATGGATTCTTTACAAGCATAAAAACTTGCCACATACTTTTCTTTAGTAGTGGAAAAAGAAACCAAATACTATCTCTTACTCATCTAACTAATTGCACCACCAAATAAAGTAAAGAAATAATCATTGGTGCATCTCTAGCTATCAACATAGCTTTTCGAGTCTAAATCTGTATTACCATGGATATCAAGGGAAATCTCACATTATAGTAGAGTAATGTGATAATATAAAAATACCTTGACAATATAAAAATACACTAACGTACTCTTCAAGTATTTGAAAAAAATAACAACATCCCTATGGATTCTTCTAGGATTATATATATATATATATATAGAAAGAATATTCACTACTTATGGAAGGTCTAGTCTAGTGTAAACCATAACATAAATCAAAATGTTTTTTATTAAGGAAAATAGGTTTTGAAGGGTGCTTGAAACCCTTTACACAAAAAAAAAATCAATGGAGCCTGAACAAAAGATACAACAAACCAAAGGTGAAACAGGTCACCAACCAAAATAAGGTGACCATGATGGCTTCATAGATAACATAGTACACTTCTGTCACCAATTAAAACTCAAAAAACCCATTTAAGATCCCCTACTTCCAAAAGAGTGAGATCTAAGAAGATGATCAGAGGACTGTTGGAAACATTTGTATTTTTTACCTTTAATCTTTGTCCAACCTTCCTCACCTAAGAAGCCTCCTTCTTCCAAACCAAAGCTTCGCCAGTTGACCCAATCAGAGAACCAACCAAGATCACACCCAAAACTTTGTCTAGTGGAACCCGACCCACAGAGGGAGGGGTAACCATGGCAGCTAAATCTAACAATGGATCAATATCTAGTTTAGATAGTGAAAAGCTACTAGCACCATCAACAACCACAAACAGGAGGAATCCTTAAGAGCAGTGTCTTTAAGGATAGAGTAATGTTGAACCAAAGCCCTAGACCACCAAGAAGGTCTTTTCTTTGATTTTTGTACTTCCATAGGACAACACACAACAATATGTCCAGTCCTAGAGTAGACCCTACAATGGAAAGGAATTCCTTCATAGTCTAGAGTCTGAATCCAAGAACCATTAGGGACCTTGAGTTTGATCTTCTTAGGTAGGCCCTTCGACATATCAACCACCAAGAGGATGCAAGTGTAAGTAGTATGCAAGCTATCAAATGATTTAGAATCCACCATTTGGAAGTCACCAATGACATCTCCCATAACTTCAAGGACCAAATCAAGCCATAAGTGAAGGGGAAGATTCAGGAGCCTGACCCAAAGAGGCATATGAGAAAAAATTCTAATGTAGGATCAAAACCCTCATGCTAGGGTTTGGCCAAAAAAGGGTAACGATCCTCCCAACTGAAGCAACTACATAAAATAGCCCTCTTATCATTAGTAGCATCAAATTTTACTATAAAAAAACCCTAGCCATAGGATAAATCTAGACAGCTTTAGAAATCAATGGGTCCCAGTACTTAGATATCCAAGCATGAAGAGCCTATAGGGAAGGCCAGAAGCCTTAAAATATGAAAATAGTTATCCTCTCAAAGAAGTCCTTAATCGTATGAGCAATTTATTTGGCTATAACATCCTCTAAAACCAACTAGATAGGACTACTAACTGAGACAAGATTCATAACCGAGGAAAAATTTGGATGATCCATAGATGGAACCTCCAATCCATGGACATCAGCTTTGAAAGTTGCCACATCCAAAAAAGAGGCAACATTGCCACCGATAACAAAATCAAAAAACCTAAACCTCGAACTACCATCGGAAGAAATAGGTTGAGAAGACATGACCCCAACAGCCATAGGGTCCACTGAGGAAGCATTTTGGGGAGGAGCCAAGGCCAGAACATAGAGTAGGAACGCAGAGCAACAAAAAAGCTCTAAAGTTCTTGTGTCCCCCTGAAATGAAAATATTTTTCCCCTCTCATTTTACCTAAATCAAAATTTTACTATAGCTTTTGGAATTTGATTATGTAAACAATTTTTACCATTAACATTCAGATCACACTGTGATACATGAAAATGTCAACTACTCTTTGGTAAGACACTTTGCCCATGTCTTCCATCTTTGATGGGCTTGTAGGATAATGTGAAGTAGATAACATTGTTCCAACTATAAAAGAAACACAAAAAGGTTGCAATCATGCATGTTGAACCTTTGTAAAACTATATTTAGAATCTTACTTTGGCCTAACCATATCTTTTTGTTCACCTAGTCTCTTCTAATTCCATTCCAAGAATGCATTTAAATATACCAAGAACTTTCATTTTAGATTCAGCTAACAATTAAGAATTTAGTTTTAAAATCTTAGATTTATTTCGACCAATAAATAACAAATTATCAACATATAATATAATTATTATAAAATTACCAATAAATATATTCATAGTAAACATATTGATCTAATTTAGAATGTTCAAGTCTTGAACTTTAGTTTACAAACCAATTACTTTTACCTTTCACCATATAGTGCTTTGGTTGTGTAATATAGACATTCTCATCCAAATCACCACCAAGGAAAGTTATTTTCACATCTATTTTATCAACCTCCAAATCATAAGAAAAATAAAAACTATAAATTTAATGGATATCGCTATTGTAGAGAGTATCTCACCATAATCAACACCCACAATTTGAGAGTAGCCTTGTGTAACCAATACAATTTTATCATTTCCAATACTTCCATATAACCCAATCATTTTCTTGGACACCCATTTGAAAACTAAAATTAACCATCATTTAACCAATGATACAAGATCTCATGTATAATATTTATTTTTCAAAGCTATCATTTCTGCATTCATATTTATTTTTTCCAAGATTCTATGTCATTCATATCTAATGTCTCTTCTTCAGATATGTGTTCATCCATGTTAGTATTTGAAGAAAAAATGCATCTCCAATTATCGTGTGAGATCCTTTCAAGTGGTTATTTGTGCATTTTATCCCTTTAGACAACCTAAAATGGAGCTTAGTCTTCCTTTTTAAAAGATTTAGAACTAGTTCAACTCTCCTTATCTTGTTGTCTATCTAGGGGCTATGGTTCAAATTTCTTAGGTCTAGAAGGAAATTGAATCATATGTCAATGTTTAGTTTGTTTTAGATGCTATGTAATAGAAGTAGTCTTAGTTTCTATAGAAATAACACATCTATTATACAATAGATTAAGTGAAAAGGATCCCTAAGCTTGTATAATTTCACATCATAGCTATATCTAATGAAGATACATTTCATAGTCTTGTTCTATGACATTTTTCACTTCGCCCTTTACACACATGTATAAACATCACTCCAAAAGACTCTAAGATGTCTCAATAAATGTTTACAACCCAACTATGCTTCCATAGACATTTTTATCATCAAGATCTTATGTAGGAGACCTATTAATGAGGTAGCAAGCAATGACAACAACTTCATTTTAAAAAAAATACTGGAACACTCAAAATAATCCTTCTCCATTAAAGTCTTTGTCATTTTTCAATAACCCAATTCTACTATGGAGAATATGAAATTTTATTCTATTTATGAATGCAATAATAATTATCGAATCTATCAAAATCATTAGGTAAAAATTCACCACCATTATTGGCTCTTGAACAATTTGTTTTCTTTGTAGTTTGAAACTCAACCATTATTTAAAATTATTTAAATTGACTAAAAATAGCATATTAACATTTCTAAAATATTCTTATTTCCTACTATAATTATCTATAAATTAGATATAATAGGTAAACTTTCCAATGGTTGGACAACAAATAATATCCAACATACCATGTAAGATCTACGAGAATTTGACTAAAATTGAATGCAATTGTTTTATTAATTGAATGAGCACAAAATTGAAATCAAGATTACAATCAATCAAACCTTCAACAAGGTTTTAATTTTTCTCTTTCCCTAAACTCTTTTCTCTATTGTGGCAAGTCTATATTTCCATAACATGGTATTCTCTATAGGTAACATTTATTTGGAAGAAAGAGAACCCTTGGGTTCCCAAAGTCCATGGGCATTTGTTGAAGCTGAAACCTTCACCTCTTCCAATGAAGTAGGCATAAATTTTCTTGTCATTGAGGTAATATCACACTAAACAATATATGCATCCAACCTATATAATATGCTAAATATAACACTTGTAAAAATCACCATAGCACAAGTCTAAGCATCTTATATATCACTTCAAAAAATATTACCTACACACCCTCATTTATTATTTTACCAACAAAGAATAAATTTTATGCTAGTCTAAGGATATGCAACACATCATTAATCCTTTTTGTGCTGGAATCAAAAAACTTAATTCTAACTTTACCACAAATTATAATATTTAAATAAAACATCACCCAAGTACACCTTACCTCCATTAAATTATTCATATTGAGAAAATCAATCTCTATTAGAGGCTACATAAGAAGATGCATCTAAGTCAATTAATTGTGCTTCATTACTTACAAGAGAGACCAAAAGTGCAAAGAATACATCACAACATTATCTCTTGAACTCATAACGACATCACATTTCTTCTTTTTCTTTTTCTCTTCTCATTTTCACTCCTTGTGGAAGTTTCTAGGCTTACCACAATCCCAACAAATGAATTTGGACTTTCCAAGAGATTTGGTCTTCCACTTCGACTTGGATTTAATGTCACATTTCTCATTCTTCTTGTTTTTCTATTTATGTCTCCCATGAACATTTAGGACCTTCTTGGCATTGATAGATATCAAAATCAAAGAATTTACTACATATTTAGTGTAAAAAATAATAAAATTAATACCAATCCATTACAAGAGATTCCAATGAATTAGGAAAATATCAAAGATATAACATTTGTCCTCCTCATCTACCTTGGCACTAACATGTGCTAGTTAAGTCACAAAAATGTTGAGTGATTCTTTGCGATCTCTAATTCTTTCATCCTCTTCCATTCTCAAATATCATTCTCTCCTCAAGAATATTGTGTTCGCTAAATATTTGGCTTCATGCATATCATCATATTTATTCCATAATTTATTTATAGATGACTCTTCATGAACATCATATAAAATATAATTAGTTAAGCACAATTTGATTAGACCCTTTACTTCATGATCTATAACATAATATTGAGAAATCAAAGTAGAATTTCTAGGCCTAAAAATATTTTCACCAATAACATCCCATAAGTCTTGATATATTGAAAGATCATCCATTTTTATAGCTTCCACATCAAAAACTTATTTCTAGAAAATTTATCCGCCTTTGCTCTCCCTAAGGAACTTGTCTCTAATTTTTTTTATAGTAGAATCACAAAATTTCATTTGTATAAGCTTTTAGTCAAATTTGGATTAGTTTAAAAAAAATTAAAAACTCAAATGAAATCAAAGGTGGTCACTCTTCAAAACCACTTGAAAGGAAATTAAGTTAGAAAAACAAATTCTAACATTAAAATTGAGAAGAGGATAATACAAAAACTTTGAATATTTTACAATGATTACATAAAGTTTAAAAAAATAAACACAAATACCATGCACACCGCAACACAATGATTTATGTGGGAAAAATATTTTTGGGAGACAAACTTCATATTATTATAAATTTTTTATGAAATCAACAACACATTACAATATACTTTCAAAGTGAGTTGAGCTCATAAAATTATTGCCAACAAAGATCTAGAGACAACTTGATAACTATCAAACTCTCATTATACATCACGATACACAACCTTAATACAACACCTTAGTCTTTTAGGAAAAAAAATACCCACACAATATCCACCATTAGATCAATGACCTAATGATAATTTGTTATGATTTATAATGATAAATTATACACAAAATGTGTCTTTTACAGGTCGCTATGTTTCCAAACCCTACAAAGTGGATGCCACTCAGTACTCCCTATGCTTATCTATATATGGTAACCTTTTATTATTGTAAGGTTGAGGGACCATTCTTTAAAAAATAAAACTTAGAAATTTCAATTATTTAATTATACTAATATTGTCTCATCATAAGGTTATTTTTCCTCAAATGGCCTTGGTTTCTCTCATCCCAATTAAGATCGATGGTATATTGTGATCACAATTGTATGAAAGATTTAAGAAACAAATAAACTTTGATTTCATAAAATGATAGGGCTTTACTCTAGCTTATCCATAGAAAATAAATCTATAGAATAATATACCAATATTGTGCTTCAAGACCAATTAGTGATTATTTGATGGATAAACTCCCTTGATTTTATAGAAAAATAATTAACCATTTTCAAGATCTTTACTCTAAGTTTATTTTCATTTTGCTTTCTTGACCTTAGGCCAAACATAGATTTAATTTAATCGATGAAAATAAAGAAACCTTCCAAATAATAATTGAGGAAATGCCTTCATAGTATTTGCAAAATAATAGTCTATGTATTCTACTACGCTTGGTAAAAGGACTAATGGTATTTCAATACTAAAATTTGAAATTTCACCCAAAAAGTGGGTGAAAATAGCTTTAATTTTATCTTTCCATGATTCAAAAGCTCAATGCTAGGTGGCACTCTCAAATAGTTTCAAAAGTAGTTATGGAGCCCAAAGATTTTTTCTAATTCTTTTGCATAGTGTTAACTTTACCAAGGCACTAGTATTAGCATTTATTTATGCATCTTGACATTTATAATCCAATATGTATGTATATACTGTGACAAAATGAAGGCCTTTTTATCATATAACTTGGTTGTATGTTCATGCATAAGAGGCCTAACAATGTGATCATGATTTATTTTAGTTAGTATAATGTCCTTCTAAGTCATGAGTTCAAATTTACAAAAAAAAAACTTTCCTTATTATGGCATGTTTTTGTAATAAGAAAAATATGCATTTTTTCTTTTTTGCATGTGGATTATAGATTTTCTATTCACTCATTAATCTCTAATGTGCTCATATAGAATCAAATTCAAGCAAAAAAAAGACTATAAGTTCACAATTTTCAAACCCCATCAATTATTCGAGGAATGTCACATGAGCTATGATTAAATGGTCTAGCAATAGAGTAATTATATATTCATGATGCTAAATGAAAACCTTTTAAATATATTTTAACTATGGGTTCATGCATAGGAGACATAAAAATGAAATCATTATTTGTTTTCACTAGTTAGCTTTGTACCATATACTTGATACCATGTCCTAAGTGAAGAGCTCAAAGTTCCCATAGAATTTCCTTTTTATGACATATATTTTTTATTGGAAATTCTTCTTTTCTATAGTAAATACGAGTTCTTCTATAGAAAATAAGAGTTTTTCTATTTATTTTTCTAATCATGCACATACTACAATTTTGGTATCCACCCTACTAGTCACTTAGGTGCTCATGCAGATTCAAGTTCAATCCATAAATGACAAGATGTTCACAATCTTCAAACCCACATCAAATATTTGATGAATTTCCAATGAAATATGGCTAGGATCCAAGCTCTTTCTTAACTCAAGCTAGATCCCCTACCTATCTAGTAATGAGATGATATTTTAATTCATATGAGCACTACTCTAGTGTCACCAAAGGAATTCATCTCTACCTCCAACTAATCAAGATTTAGATTGGACCTTCACCTTCCCACATGATCACTAGGGCAGATTGATATTACATGTTTACCAATCACCTATGTCCTCTAAATGGTGTGGGTGGTTCCCTCAAATTAGCTCGAGTTCCCAAATATTATGCTACATCTTAGTCAAGGATTGCTCATAATATTCCTAATTATTACCCATTAAATAATCATGAGGGATAATTTATCATTTTTTGGAATCATATATACAATGACAAGGATTCACTTGATGGAGGGTGAAGTGATCTTTAACAAAAAGTGATGGCTAGATTTTTTTTTGTAAGTCATTGTGACCACAACTTGCAAAACTATGATTTTAGACAACATCACATAAGATTACTCTATCCTCTCAACAATAAGGGAGGATCCCTTCTTTCCACCGATGACTTCAACAAGGAATTGGCCAATACTTATTAAAAATGTGTGGTTCTCATGATTTATTCCTCAATTTTTGGGGAACAATTTCACAAATATCTTTTGAACACTAAAACTTAACCAAAAAGGACGTGTTGCTACAATAATATAAATAGCTTCTAGGTTGAAATAAGAATAAGAGAGAAGATAACAATCTATTTTCTAGTTTGGAATATTTATAGAAACATAAAATCTTCTACACTTATCCAGAGTGATTAATTAACTATTTTGGCTACAGAGTAAAGCTCAAAGCCTTTGATCGAAGACCTAAATTTTAATAAAGATTACTTGAAATAGAGGTACAAAGTCACTCAATCTTAGTATCTAAAAGCCAATCTCAACTATATTAACTCACCTCTATAGAAACACAGAGTCTAAAAAAGATACAAATCAATTACTCAAAAGATTATGAAAGCATAAATTATGCAACTTTATGAATCAAAGATTGAATAATCTATGCAACACAAGAATATTTAAACCATTCACAAGTCTCACAATACAAAGTTTGGAAAAACTTGTTCCTTATTATTCACTTTAAAATTGTGTATGATAAAACTCAAAGTTTTCACTCAACAAGAAGTTTTAACATAGTCTACTTGCATAAACAAAAGATGATTTTTACAATGAAGCCTCCTTCTTTATATAGGTGAGGAGTTGGGAGAAATAGTCTACATGAAATAGGGTGTATGTTAACCTACCACCATAGGATAAATTTATTCATTAATAGGGTGAGCCAAAGAATAATAGGGTTTATATTAATCTACCATCACATGAGAATTTTGAAGTTGATCTATAGCCAAGCGCAAGTTGGGTGATGAAGACAAGGTGGGAGGATTCCCAATAGGGCTCGAGGAACACATTAGAGTTGCACCAAAAAGTCAGACGTTCATCAAGGAGTCATCGAACAAAGGGTCAACAACATGAATAGTCAATTGATTTTCATTAGCATCCTTCTACTACATCAAATCCATTACAATGTGAGAGAAGATAATTTAAAGTCAATTGACCAGTGCAGAAGCATCATTGACATCTAAGAGAAATGCCTCATAATCAAGAGATTAAGTCCAAGGTCTATATAGAACCATAAAAATAATAGCTTTGTGAAGAGACTTAGAGATATCAATATTCACCAAAATGTGAGAAAAAGTAGAGTGCCTCATGAAGGAGGTGAAATTATCAACTTTGAAAAAGTAACCAATGAAGTGCCCTATAGTCTTATAACATGAAACCTCCTAATTTCTCATGGATAAGGCCAATGATACAAAAAAATCATGTGCTCATGCACAATACTTTGAGTTGGACAAAAAAGGTAACTCCTTCCACAAGAACAAGATAAGATGTAACAAAAAGAGGATGTAGATAGATGAGCAAGAAATAAGAATGTTACTTCCATTTTCAAGAAAAAAAAGGTAAGGGAAGATCTCATTTCTCACACTATGATAAAGATGTCCATTTGGATGAGAATTATTGGAAATTGCATATGAAGTTAGCATTTTCAAATATGTTAAAAAAAGAATGTTATCTAGGCACATAAGTTATTAGAGATTTTAATTCCTTTTGTTGTGGACACAAATTGTAATTCATGATCTCTTATTATTAATCCAATTAATTTTTTTGTCTTGGTTGATAAGTTAGGAATTTAACACCTCTAAATTAAGTTTATTTTGACAACATTATAAGGGGCCGAAACTATTTCTTAAAAATGGGATCCTGATTGGATCAGTTGAGAGCTTAATTTAATTGATTTTCACATATAAAATGAGGCAATATTTTAGTCTTGAGGGGAAGAGGGAGATGTCATGTATAGAAATAATATATCTAACCACTCTCTTCTTTCTGATAAATATATATGTTCAAGAATTTGTAATTATTGTAGTTTTCACCATTGTGGCATTAGACCCTCAACTCTTATGATATTTGGTCATGGATATTGAGATCAAAGAAGTTGAAAAGACTGGTAACAAAGGTTCATTTGGCCAATTATTTTAATCTCTATCATTTGGATCGGGTTGGTTACCATCTTATCTTGGATTAGCATTTTGAAGTTTGGGATTATTCTAACTTATTGGTAGGTCATGGTTCAGAGTTTGCAGATGCTCTCTTGTTACAAGTCTGTGTATTAAGTTAGAAGTTGTGAGTTATTTTATGCAGTTGGAACCCATTGATTATGATATAATTTGCATTTATAATGGTTTTTCTGTCGAGGCGCCTATCCTAGTAACATTTGGTTGTCACACTGAGAATTGAGGAGGGATTAATTGTTGTTAGAATTTTTATTGTTCTTGTCATATTGACTTGGGTCATCACTAGTGGACAAGTCACTATATAAGGGAAAAATTGTTAAAACAAGGTTGTCATAAAAAAAACTAGTCCTAGTAAAATGTCCATAACTTTCTCAGTTCTAAATAAAATTAAGAAATTCAAAATGTTCTAGAAAGCTAGGAGTGAGAAGCATCAAAATCCTTAAATCATTTTAAAGAGTTCATTCTAGTGAATGCTCATTTTTAGTCAAAAGGTGACCAAATTTTATTAGAATATGTGTGAATAATATTTTTATCTTATGATTTAAATTTAATATTGTTGCATATTAGAAATCTAATGATCCGTCGTATAAAGTGAAGAAGATAGAATTTTGATCTTAATAAGAATCAAAACTTGTATGAGAAGTAGATTATTCTTCAACCTCATATCATTGTTGGTATCTAAAAGGAAATACCCAATCAATGGAAGACAAGACCTTCTTTGCCAAGAGATGGCACTCAGAGTTGGAGGAAGAGGACAAGATTGAGGAAGAATAGTTGTGAATCTAGAAATTTTGGAGGAGATGAGACATATGTAAGCACAATTGTAGGTTATGGAACTTGCACAAATGAGATGCATTAATACAAGAGATCTCAATAACAAAGAAAAGAACCTCCAGAAGATGAGGTAGAGCATGAGGAAGAGGGAGTTGAAACAAGAAATATATAGCACAACTATAGGAGTAAATTTCAGACCAAAGATAGAGGTACCTATATATGAGAGTAGCCTAGATGTTGAAGAATTGATAGTCTAGACTAGTGCAATGAACAAATATTTTGAGTATGAAAATGTCACTGATGAAAAGAAAGTCAAGATTATTGTAATTAGACTGAAGGACCATGAATCGCTTGGGTGGGATGGAGTACAAGAAGAAAGGAGACCAAAAGGCAAGTCCAAGATCAACAATTGGGATAGAATGTTGGCTAAGCTAAATGGTAAATTCTTAACCAAATATTACCAACTTTACATTTTCAACAAAATTGCAAAATCTCAAACAAAACAAAAAATGATAAGTAAGCATTATATGGAATAATTTTATAAGTTGACCATTAGTGTCGGTCATGAAGAAGTTGATCCTTCGAAAGTGGCCCAATATCTTAATGGTTTGAGGTATAAAATTAAGGATGAAACTAACCTTCTTTGCCCAAGAATAGTGGAGTAAGTATATTAGTATGCTCTCAAAGCAAAAGAGAAACTATCTAGGAAGAAAACACAAACATCAAGATGGAAAAGTCAAAGTATCAGAGGAAGAGGATCATAAAGTGGTAGAGGATAATGAAAAACTGAAAAGGAAGAAAAAAATTCTTCACATCACTAAGAAAAGTCTTCCCAAGTCAAATGTTATTTTAGGGGAAGAAGGGATTATTCAAGAGGTAGAGGTGGAGGATTTTTTGGGAAAATGATTTAAATGCAATAAATTTGGTCATAGACCTTATGAGTGTTCACAAAAGGTCCTACCACAAGTCAAAGAAATATGTATTCTTGAAGGTGAAGAAGAGGATCCGAGAAGCAAATAGTCCTGCCACAAGTCAAATAAATACCATTAGTGTTGGTTAAAGAATTTTATCCTTTGAAAGTGACCTAATATCTCAATGGATAGAGGTATAAAATTAAGGATGAAACTAACCTTCTTTGTCCAAGAATAGTGGAGTAAGAATATCAGTATGCTCTCAAAGAATAAGAGAAACTATAGGAGTTGATAAAATCCAACTCTATAGCTCACCAAGATCACCTGCATGCAAATAAACTATCGAAGGGAAACCAAGAAGGAAGAGGTGGAGCTTGGAAAAACCCTAAACAGACATGAGAGAGAACATATTGCAAAACAATGAAAATGTATTTACAATGAAAATGTGATGAGTTACAATAAGAGAGCCCGAATATAAAGGCCCTATGGAAGCTTGTAGAACAAGCTTGGAAGGTGGTAGAAGATAAGGTTGAAAACTAAGCACACTTTCACAAAAAGGTGGAACATGCTAGAAGGGAACAAACTCTTGTGTTGTCAACAACTCATCACTACATGCACTAAATACTAAATATTAAATAAAATGCATTAAACTAAGTAAGATTAAGTAAATAGAATAAATAAATAATAATTAATTAATTATTTACTCTAGCACACCCCCTTAAGTGCAACTTAGGGGAATGCCTTAAGCTCACAAAACTAAGATGAAATGCAGAATGGGTCCCAACAATGAGGCCATGTTAGGTACCCATGTACAATGCAAGCGATGCATCCTCTGAAAATGGGAAAAGACAGAAAACCACGTGGGAAAAACCCTCCCTCAAAAAGAGGTAAGATCCTAGTGAAGAACTGAAGAAGCCTCCAATTAGGGGAATGTCCCCTAAAATAGGAACAAAGAGTGATCATGAAGAGCACCACTAAAGCATGAAGAAGCTGCAAAATCTACCATAAAAAAGAAACTGTTGATCTGAAGAACCTCCATGGAAGAAGAAGGCACGAATCGAGCGTGTCTATATGGTAGATGATCCATCTCACCGAAATGCATAAGTAGCCAGCCACTGCAATTGCATCGTATATAGGATCAACCACTAAATACATAGTTTACACTATCGAACCATCGAACCAAGGATGCATTAAAACAATAGCATAACCCCCCCTTAATGTAGACAAGTTGAGATGACATGCAATTGAGAAGGTGGGCCAAAATCCCCTGTAGACATAACTAAGAATGACAAGAGAGGAAGAGGTACAAACACCTATAAAGACATGATCACACCAACGCTGCATGGGGCTAATGTCATGGAAGGGACACTCACTTGACAAAGGGAGAAGGTCTAAAACAACAAACAACTATCCCCTCCATGGTGATTTCTAAAAAAAGTGCAAGTACAACTATCTCAAAAATAACATTCATGAACCCAAAATGCAAAAGTGGTAGTTTATCTCAGTGTGTAAACATAAAAGTGCTTACAAATGATGTCTATAATGTTCAAAATAAGAAAAAAGCTAAATCAAAAGATAGTACAGCCTAAAACAAAATAAACCATACCAGGAAAATGATCCTCGGACGTGAAATACCCAAGATATTCACCATAGAGAAAAAATGCCAAAAACATGATAGAAAGAGCATGGTCCAGAATCTAAGGAAAAATACCACATTTTTAAAAGGTGACAAAACCCGCTTTCCACAAATATAACATTTTCAAAAAACTAACATGGGACACAAAAGATATGCATGCCAAAGTCAAAAATAGAATTTTGGACTTCAATTAAAAAAATGGGCAACAAAACTACATCAAAACCTAAAAATATCTACACCAATGCTCTGTCTCAAAACCAACTTTTCGAGGCTTCTTTCAAATTAGAAAATACCTCTGTATGCTCAAGATATGGCCAAAAAATTGCAAGTAGGTCCAAAATGACCTTGGACAGGTGTAAGAGGCACATGATGCAGTGACATCATGTTGATGTCAATAGATAGCTAGCTTAAAATTGATGGCTTGCTGGTCGTCGCCGTAAAAAAAGATGCCACATGGAAAATAGCTAACATGGCAGAGATTGATGGCAACACTTCCACGTGTCACATGTTGAGCAGTTGAAGAAGTCCACACAGACTATGATGTAGGTGTTGTGCTATTAGTGTTGAGAGAGCCAAAAATTTGACACAACTGCAGAGCTGTACACGTTGACTATGCACTGAAAATCCATGTAAGCATTGATTGGGCGTACACGCTAGCATTGCTGACAAAGAAAATATGGCACTCATCAACTGGAGATGTAGTCCATGTTTCAGCAAGGTGTACAGGCTATCGGAGTAGAGCAGACAAAGGAGGCTAGGTGGAGGCCGCGAGTTCTGGTGGCTCCACAACAGAGGAACCTGGTGCCGTCACCAGAAAGTTTGAGCACAGGTGGAGGCAGAGCCTTAGTGCAGCGAGAGTGGTGCAGACTCTCTGTGGCTGGGCGTGGGCCGCTAGGTGGTGCAGTGGTGGTCGCCCGATGGTGCAACTTGATTATTATATATTTTTTTAAAAATTATGCCCTACATCTATACGATCCATATGGAAAGCCCTAGAATGAAATTATTTTTGCCTCCCGGAGCCCTGTCTCCAAAATTGACAAATTTCTTATGGATCCTGGCTAAAAAGCACCTTCTAAATCCAATAGTAGCGTCCATTTGGGCCCAAAGTGCTCTGAAAAAATGCTCTTCCCTCGGATTGCAGAAAAATGCACAAACAAACTAGGGTTTGTGTCTCTGAATCGCGCCTTCAAAAAACCTTCAACGAAGCAAGAGCAAGGAAACTCTGATACCATGTAGGAGTTGATAAAATCCAACTCCATAGCTTTCCAAGATCACCTGCATGCAAATAACTTGTCTAAGGGAAACCAAGAAGGAAGAGGTGGAGCTTGGAAAAACCCTAAACGGACATGAGAGAGAACATATTGCAAAACAATAAAAATTTATTTACAATGAAAATGTGATGAGTTACAATGAAAGAGCCTGAATATAAAGGCCTTATGGAAGCTTGTAGAACAAGCTTGGAAGGTGGTAGAAGATAAGGTTGACAACCAAGCACACTTCCACAAAAAGGTGGAACATGCTAGAAGGGAACAAACTCCCGTGTTGTGAACAACTCATCACTACATGCATTAAATACTAAATATTAAATAAATGCATTAAGCTAAGTAAGCTTAAGTAAATAGAATAAATAATTATTAATTAATTAATTATTTACTCTAACAAAAACTATCTAGGAAGAAAACACAAATCTCAAGATGAAAAAGTCAAAGATCAGAGGAAGAGGGTCACAAAGTGGTAGAGGACAATGAAGAACTCAAAAGGAAGAAATCAGGTAGTTCACATCACCAAGAATAGTCTTCCCAAGTCAAAGATTATTTTAGGGGAAGAAGGGGCTATTTAAGAGGTAGAGGTAGAGGATATTTTGGGCAAATGATTTAATTGCAATAAAATTGGTCATAGATCTTATGAGTGTTAAAAAATTCCTACTAGAAGTCAAAGAAATAAACATTGTTGAAAGTGAAGAAGAGGATGTATATGCACATGAAATTTGTGAATAACTCTTGATAAAAGGGTGTTACTTAAACTCAAGAAGAAGGTGATAGAACCACTTTAAAGGAAGAATATGTTTAGAACAATATGCAAGAGTGGAAAAAATGTTGCAAATTTATCATAGATAGTGGAAGCACATACAATCTAGTTTCAATAGAGATGGTGGAGAAACAAGGCTTGAAAAAGGTATGCATCTTACCCCCCATAAATTATCATGGTTGCAAAAGGGGCATTGTCTTTTTGGTTAAAGAACAATGCAACATGGATTTCCAAATGGGAACTTACAAAAATCAAATAGTGTGTGATGCTATGCCCATAGACATTTGTCAATTTTTTCTTGGAAGACCCTAATAACATGACAAAAAAGTTATCCATGATGGGAGGCACAACACTTATACTTTTAAAAAGGATAAAAATAATCACATTATTATACCTCCAAAGGAAGAACAAGATATTTTTGAACCAAGCTCCATAGCGACGTTGATAGGTGGTATGGAATTTTTACACCAAATGAAGAAGACAAAGGTAAACCTTTCTTTAATAGGAAAGCTCAAAAGTGTGGTCACTAATATGAAATTGATTGATTTTCCTAAATAAATTAAGACATGTTGAAAGAGTAAATAGATATAGCAGTGGGTGATCTACCTAATGCTTTACCTTAATTAAGGAATTTCAACAATCACATATACCTAACTCCAAGAGAAAATCTTGCAAATAAAATAGCATAAAAAATGATACCTAAGGAGAATGAATAAATCAAGAAGTATACAAATTATTGGAGAAAGGATTGGTAAGGGATAGTTTAATCACTGACACAATTTCAACTATTTTGAGTCTAAAGAAGCATAGAAGCTGGAGAATGTGCACAAAATCTAGAGAAGTCAAGAAGGACTTATTTACTTAAGAAGTGTACTTTCTCAAAGATAGACTGGTTTACTTAAGATTTTTTTATCTCCCAAGAAGGATTAAAGATGGAAAAAGCAAAGAAAGAAAATCATAGATGGCCTACTCCTAATCTTCCATGTAAGAAGTTTTCATGGTTTGGCCAGTTTCTATAGAAAATTCATAAGGAATTTTAGTGGGATTTGTGCTCCAATAGTGTATACCATTAAGGGAGATAAAAGGACATTTCATCGAACTAAAGTTGTTGATAAGAGTTTCAAGATACCTATGAAGAAAATTACAATAGAACCTATCTTGTCTTTACTTGATTTAACTAAGCCTTTTCAAGTTGAGTGTGATGTTAATGGACCTAATATCAGTAATGTCTTGAGTCAAGATAAAAATCCTATTACTTACTTCAACAAAAGCTTATTGATGCAAAGAAGTGATATCCAACATATGTTCAAGAGTTATATGTCATTCTACAAGCTTTTTTAAAAATGGAGGTATTATCTTGTAAGTAAGGATTTTATTTTGTACACTAATAATTATGCTTTGCAATTCATCAATAGTCAACCTAAGTTGAGCCAAAGAAATATCAATTGTGTTGAATTTTTGTATAGTTTTGTTAGATAACTAACAGGTGGGGTGGGGTGGGGCGGGGGGGAATAGTTATATCCAATAATCCCACAAGCCTTGAAAACAATTTAGCATTAAACTTCATAAAATTTCACAACACTAACTCAGTAACCACATTCAACATCTTAACTTCAGCTATAAACATTTTACTTCAAACTGTTAACTCACTATTTATGACTATACCGAGTATCAGTGTAACAATTTAGCTTATATTGAGTTGCAACATGAATCATAAAACATGAAATAAACTTTGCAACACATAATAAATCACACAAATGAACAAAAAAAATTAACGTGGAAACCCTATAAAGAGAAAAACCACATGGAATTGGCAACCCAAATAATTCACTCTTCTAAAATGAGTTCTGTTAGGAGCCAACCTTGTGTGACCTGGTTAGAGGATTTTAACCAAAGATCATCTAGACCTTATCACTCCTTGACATCTATAAAGAGTGACCTTCTTTAAAGGACTTACAAACATCACTAATCAATGTTACCATATAAGATTTCATAGACTCATAAGAGATTTTCTCTATTACAATGAAAATAAAGTAATTGTCAAATGATTTGTTTAGTTTTAGCACTACCTTTTCTTTATAAGATATTTTTTTTCTTGGTCTCCTTCCTTCTAATATTTGTCTAGATGATTCACACTCTTTCTCTTTCTGATGTAGTATGCTCTGATACCACTGATGTAGGGCCACACCACCCTTACAACTCACAACCAATATCACAACAAGATGGAGACAAAGAGATGACAAAAGGCTTCATAAAGAATCCATTAATACTTGAAATTCATTACAATATTCTCCAAATGGAAGAACTCCAAACTCTTTTAATACAAGAGAGATTCCTCACTAAGGGCTTCCAACTAGAAGAGCTTACAACAAAAGAGCTTGTTCGCTACACCTTGAGAGCTTCCTTACAAGAGATTACATTCGAAGAGCTTCTACTTCCCAAACTTCCTTACAAGAGATTACATTCGAAGAGCTTTTACAAGAAATTACATTTGAAGAGCTTCACCTTGAGAGCTTACACTTGAAGATCTTACAACAAAGAACTTGTTCGCTACACCTTGAGAGCTTCCTTACAAGAGATTACATTCAAAGAGCTTCTACAAGAAATTACATTCGACGAGCTTCTACTTCCCCAACTTCTACTTCTCAAGCTTCCTTACAAGAGATCACATTAGAAGAGCTTGATTACAAATGAACATAAGCCTTCCTTAAATAGGCACTTACCACCCAATGCATGATTTATCCACAACATTCTAGAATATCCACAACCTTCTACAATATCTACAACTTTCTAGAATTTTCACCTAAATACAACTAAGCACCACCATGTGGCCCAATTAGAAAATTACATTTCTTTTGTGGATCACAAAAAATATTAAATGCATGATTTAAGGAACCTTCCTCAAACTTCTAAGATGCCACCACACACCTCGATTAATGGAATAACAACTATTTTTATTATTTTTCTATTTATGCCACCTTTGCACCTTGAAAGTAGAAATTCCTCTTTTCTCTCTTGTTTTCCATTTTTTTTTTCTTTTTTTTAATTTTTCTTTCTATTTTTGTCACTTTCTCTCTCCTGCACAATTTGTTTTTTTTTTTTTTCTAATAATTTAATTTTCCCATGTAAGATGCTCTTACATCAGACTCCCTCAGTAGATAGAAAAGTGTGTCCCACACTTTGACGTCAAAAGAAAGATCTACAACCATCTTCATTTTCATCGCAAGCTTCCACCTCAACAGGGACAAGAAAACCAACATGCAAATCTTCCACATTTTTTTTTTTGATGCATGATGCTCCTGCATCCAACTCCCATAGTAGGAAAAATTTTGTGAATATGGATTCACAAAATGAAGTAGCCACTATTGACATTTTTTTTTTCTCTTCAACACATAGCTGGAACAAGTATCTGATGCCAATATATTTCCTTCTTTCTTCTTTGCCAACACCTAGCTGGAACAACTCTTTGCTGCTGAAAATGCTCCTTCGCAATGAACTCTATCCAAGTATAACTCTCATCCTCATCCAATCTTGTTGAATTAATCACACCTGTAATAAACCCAACAACAACATACCAATCTTCCTTTGCATACCACACGTCACTAACAAGATTCTCATACAAACCATCATCAATATCTTTTGAACTCATCTCAAAGACATCCCATGATTCATAAGAATTTACCTCTTTGACATATTCATCTTTGCTTGCCTCTTTCATGTCATCAATAATGCATGTAATAACTTCACTTTCTTGAAAAGCACTATACTCTTCCTCCATTGCTGCAATCTTCAAATCATCTTGATCTATTTCAGGTTCATAAATCTTGCCATCTTTATGCTCTTCCTCTTCTCCTTCATCTTCTTCAACTTTAGGTTCGCAAATGATTTCCTCTTCATCCACTTGCTCTTCCAGTAGATCATCTTTCTTTTCTACATCCAAATAATTATCAACATCTCTTTTCTGGTGATGTGCTATTTGTTTCCACAACTCAGCTTCTAATTCATTCGCTTGCTTTTGCAAATCAACTAGCAATGCCTCTTGATTTCTTTCCCTAATTTTCTCTAGTCGAGGAATCCTTAGAATCCATCCAATCACAAAAGTCATCTTCTTCTTTCTCTTCTCCATGCTCAAGTCTTTAGAAGACAAATCTCGTGCAACACAAGAACCTTGTGCAAACTGCCTCATAGTCAGTGATCTATCTACACAATCAAGAACTTCTTGACAAACTTCACCCAACTCAAGGTCCTGGTGCAAACTGCCTCATGTTCGGCGATCTGTCTACATGCTCAGGAACTCCCGCTCTGACAAACTTCACCCAACCAAGGTCCTAGTAAAAACTGCCTCACACTTCAACAATCTGCTTGTACACTCAAGAACTACTCTGATACCACTGATGTAGGTACGATCTATTACCACTGACAAAGGTATGCTTGCTTGATCTTTCCTTTGTTCTGCTCAGTTCACCTTACTCTTCTTTGCTCTTAAGCTTTAACTGTAATTCACATTTAATCAACATTAAACCAACAACCAAAAATGATCTCTATCATCTCCTTAAATATTTAACTTCAACCTTACAGATCCTTCCAAAATTATCTTCTTAATTACATCATTAGAACTCAGATTCATTGTATTTAGACACTCAGAAAATAGAACTTCCTTCAAATTTGTGCTCATCTTCATCTTACTTAAATCTCCTTCATCAGATCTTTATTATATTTTTTAGTCATAGATCTTGTAATAAACTTCAACTTTAGCCTTTGAACTTCTCAAACATTCTTTATTTTCATCACAAGTCAGCCTCATATCTCATCTTTCTTAACTTGTTCTTCCAGCCCATACTCGATGAATATTACAACTTGACTAGGGTAAGATTGTGCTTGGTTAACACTAAATTCCATCTTTACTTTTCTAGGCACTTGGTTAACACTTTAGTAGCTCAGGAATAATTGTGTTCCTTCTTTCACCAATTAAATAGTTATGAACTTAATCACAACATTACATGATTTCAAAATAATCAAAGCAACATTACACTATCAAGGTCTAACTCATTCAAGTGTCTATTAAATACCAATACTTATCAACTCTGTCAACATCATACTTTCTTCAAATCCTCTTCATTAATCAAATGATATAGAACTCTACTGAATTAGCATAATGTCTAACCAACAAAGGCTTGACATAAATACCAATATAAAAACTGATATGACTCTTTTACATACATAATAGCTTGCTCAATTACATTATCAATTGGAGCTAACAATCTCCCCCTTTGACATTGATGACAACAGATAACAAAAGAATTTACATTACAAAACATTACACATAAGATGATCAAATGTATGCATTGACAAAAATTCAACTTTTTAGCTCTTTGACATCATTCAAGTTCATCTAGGTTTTCTACAACAGATTTAGCATTGGAATCACTTGGTTTGTATCCTCATCAACTTCATCTTCAACATTTCTTACCCTTTGGGTATACTCCACTTTTTTTTAATCTCTCCTTTTTCTTACTGAGATTCTCTCCTCCTTTAGTCATTCTCTCCCCATCTGACAACAATGTCAAAGGTATCTATAAGTTCCAATGTGAAACTTGTTAAACCTTGTAGTTATACCTTGTATCTTGCATGTATTGATTACATCAATTTCATCACAAAAATTTCACAACTTCAGAATTGCTCCTAATGTGTGAACTCTTGCATCAAATCCAAAAAGATATATCTAATCATCCATGAGTTGATGCAACATGCATATTCACTTAGTGAATCTTAGATACGGGAAGCATCACTAACTTACCTCTTAGATTATCAAAAGAATCCTTAGACAATGTTTTGGCAAATATATCTATAAATTTGTTCTTTAGATTTCACATATTCAAGCCTTACTTGCTTCTCTTATACTTTCTCTCTCAAGTAGTGATACTTGATAGATATACGCTTGGTTTTCAAATGCATCATTGGATTCTTTGATACATTTATTGTACTAGTGTTGTCACAATAGATAGTAATAGGCTTGGTAACTTCTTCTTGCATCCCTTCCAATAGTTTCTTAATCCACACAATATTAGAATAATTAATTGCAGCAGAAACATACTTAGCTTCAGGAGTAGATTTTGAAATGCAACTCTATTTCTTGCTCAACCATGTTATTAATATTTCTCCTAAGAAGAATGCCTTACCACTTGTACTCCTTCTGTCATCCACTTTACCAACCCAATCAACATCGGTGTAAATATTTAGTTCAAAATCACCATCTTGTTTGTACCATAATCCAATATCTTTAGTCCTTTTAAGATATTTGAATATCTTCTTAACAACAATCATTTGTGTTTCCTTAGGATTAGAGAAAAACCTTGCAACAATTCCAACTACATGTGCAATATGCGGTCCACTATGCACAACATACTGTAATTTACTTATCATTGATCTGTATTCTGTCTCATTTACATTAGCTATAGTATACTCTTTTGATAGCTTACATCAAGTCACCATAGGTGTACCTATTGGCCTTGAATCATCCATGACAAAAAAAATCAAGGTCTCCTCTTTGTACTTAGACTAAGTCACAAATATACCATTCATTGTTTAATAAACTTATAAGCCAATGAAAATTTTGATCTCACCAAACATAAACATTTCAAACTCGTTGCACATTTGATCAACAAATGATTTATATAGAAAATCATTACCACCAAATATAATATCATCCACAAAAAATTATGTAATCAATACCATATTTTCAGCTTCATTTTTCATGTAAAAATTATTGTTTTCACTAGTTCTTGCATACCCAATTTTAATCAAGTATGATTGTAACCTTTCATACCAGGCTCTTGGTGCTTGCTTCGACCCTATAATGTTTTGTTTAATTTTCATACCATGTGCCTCTGATTAGGTTAAAAAAATCCTTCTAGTTGTTCTAAGTAGACTTCCTCTTCAAGTATTCCATTCAAGAATGCAAGTTTAACATCCATTTGATACAATTTGAATATCTTGTAAGTGACATAGGCCAACAAAGTTCTGAATCCTTCCAATCTTACAACTGGAGCACAAGTCTCACCATAATCAATTCTCTCTTCTTGAGCATATCCTTTGCAAACCAATCTTGCCTTATTCCTCACAACTTCAGCATTTTTCTTTAGTTTTTTTCTTTTGAAAATACACTTTGTTCCAATCAAATTCTTATCATCGAGTCTCGGTATGATTTTTCATGTGTTGTTTTCCTCAATCTGATCAATTTCTAAATTCATAGAATTTATATAATCTTCATTCTCAAGTGCAGGTTTCACAATTCTAGGTTCAAATTCAACATTTAAACATGCAAGGTTCTTCAAGTTACTTCTTGTCATGACTCCAACGCTTCTATCTCCAATGATTTATTTTGGTGAATGGTTCTTTCTCACATATTTGGCTAGGATAGTTTTAGTTCTCTAATCTCCAACACTATCTCTAGTCAGTTGGAGCTCTTCATTTTGCTCAGGTTGTTCTTTCTATGGCTCTGGTAGAATAGGTTGATTCTTGGTAGCATTTTGTTATCACTCAGTGACACTATACTATTGCTCAGGTATTACATGTTGACGCTTGGGTACTACATCAGATGTATCCTCACAAACATAGATTAAAAAAAATTAATCATGAAGTTTCTTTATGTTATCCTCATCATTCTTTTATGCAAACTCATCAATTCTCACATTCAATCATTGTGTTAGTAGTTTTATTCAAACATGTATAAGATTTGTCCTTAGAGGAAGAACCAAGGAAAAATATCTTCATCACCTTTAGAGTCAAATTTACCATTTCTTGCATCTTTGTGAATGTAGGACCTACTTCCAAATACTTTGAAATAACTCAAATTAGGTGTATGACCATACCAGAGTTCATATGATGTCTTGATTGTTTCTTTCTTTAGTTGAACTTGGTTGAGAGTATAGACTACAATACTAACTTCTTCTCTCCAAAACATTTCAGCAATCCCTTTCTCAATCATTAGCATCCTTGCACAATCAACAATAGACATGTTTCTTCTTTCAACAAGTCCATTCGATTGTGGTGTCCTCAGGGAAGATAATTGTCTCTTAATTCCATTAAATGGTATGAAATATCTATCACCATAATAACTTATCACTCTTATTAGTCCACACAAATTAGTATGCACAAGTTCCAAGATATCATTAGAAGCATGTGACTTACTTGCAAAACTCAACTTTGTCTTTTTTTCGAGTTTACATTCTTTGCACATAGCATTCTCAAGTTTTTGCAAATTCGGTAAGCCTCTAACTCTTTTCTTTCTACTGACCTTAACTATGTTCTCAAAGTTAACATGATATAACCTTTTGTGTCACAAGCATACATCTTTAACTTTTTCTAACAAGCAAGTATCAACTATAGGACTAAGGTAGAATAGATTATCCTTAGTTTATTCACTAATACCGACTAGATTTCCATCATTATCAAAAAAATTCACTTTCCTATTTTGAAATTCAAGATTATGACCTATATTATTCAATTGAGAAACACTCAACATATTATATATTTTTCCTTGAACCCAATATGCATCATCACATTTTAATTTATCACTGAGAAATAATCCTCTTCCTTTCACTAGACATGGAATATAATTTCCTAGCTTAATAGTTCCACCATCACTTTCTTCAAATTTGTCAAAATTACTAAGATGACCAGTCATATGATGTGAGCACCCACTATCAATGATCCAAGTATCATTCTTGCTAGAATGTGAAATGAGTGTTTTACCTTCTTCATACCTCTCCTCATTAGGCTCTTCTTTATTAAAAAAAAAATATACCCCTTCTACTCCATCTTTCTCATCTTCGGTATCTGACTCTATGTTCTCTTCCTCAATAATGTAGCATGATTTCTTCCCTTTGTCTTTGTAGTTTTTGTTCTTCCTATAGTTGTGATATTTCTTGTCATTTCTGTCTTTCTTGTCATCCTTGTACTTGTTAGGGTATATGGATGCAAAACATCCTACTTCATTACATTTGAAACATATCAATGGTAATTTACCTTTGCCTCTACATAATCTCCTTGCAAACAATGCTTCAATCAAAACTATATCATCATCTGAATTTGACTCACTTTCATCTTCATTGCTTTTGTCTTTCTTTGAATTACCAATTGTTAGTGAAGACTTGAAAGAATTCACATGTGTGGGCATACTATTGTCATAATTGCTTAATTCAAATGTACTCAACCAATCAACTAAACCATCAAGTGTAAGAGCATTACCAAGCGTATCTCTACTTCTTGAATTGCAAAGACTTTTATAACATAGATAGGTAGGAGTGTTCTAAGAACTTTACTTACAATTTCAATGTCACTGATAACACCTCCAACAAATCTGATTGTACTTACAACTTCCTTGATTCGGTTCACATACTGTGTAGCATTCTCAATTTCCTTCATTCTTATGTCATCATATTTTCCTCTCTGACTCTTTGACTTAGCTATCAATAAATTCTCATCTCCACCATGTACAAGTTCCAACTTGTCCCACATCTCTTTAGCATTGGTACAATTCTTGATATCATAAAATTTCATATCATTCAGGGCAGATGCAATTTTAATCATCATGTTGTTTTCTTCTCTTTTTGGATTCATTTCATCCACAGTCATAGCACCAACATGAGCAACATATGCATTGTCTAGCCAATTTAGAGCATGATCTCCAACTCTAGATAATTATAGCCTCATTATGTTTTTCCATGAGGAGAAGTTCTCCTTGTTCAACTTAGGTGCCTCTCTCTTGTACAACATCTTCAGACCTTTAGCTCAAGTCCCTTCAAACTTATTTCCTTCACATGCTTAGCTTTGATAACAATTGTTAGATAATAAAGAGGGGGTAGGTGGGGGAAAATTAGTTATATCCAGTTATCGCACAAGACTTTAAAAAAATTAGTACCAAATTAAACTTCATAAGCTTTCACAACACTAACTCGGTAACCACATTCAACATCTCAACTTTCACTTATAGATATTTTACTTCAAACTATTAACTTACTATTTATGACTATACCAAGTATCAAAGTAACAACTTAGCTTATACCGAGTTGCAACATGAATCATAAAATATGAAATAAACTTTGCAACACATAAGAAATCGCACAAAATGACACAAAATTTTAACATCAAAACCCTATAAAGGAAAACTTCACCTGGGACTGACAACCCAAAAAATTCACTCTTTTAAAGCAAGCTTTTCTAGGAGCCAACCTTGTAAAAGGTTTACATGCACATTTTTAGTATGACCCACCCAGTTAGAGGGTTTTAACCAAAGATCATCTAGACCTTATCACTCATTTACATTTCTAAAGAGTGGCCTACTTTAAAGGACTTACAAACATCACTAATCAATGTTACCATATAGAATTTCATAGACTTGTTAGGTCCACTCAATTAAGAGATTTGTTTTGCTACAATGACAACAAAGTAATTGTTAAATGATCTATTTAGGTTTAGCACTACTTTTTCTTTATCAAATATCTGTTTCACTCAATCTTCTTCCCCTTCTAATCTTTGTCTGGCTAATTTACACTCTTTCTCTTTTAGCTTGCACTTCCTCTGCTTGATTGGTCTTCCTCTATTCTTCTTAGTTCACCTTGCTCTCCTTCCTTCTTCAACTTCAATTGTGATTCACACTTAATCAACATTCAACTAGCAACCAAAAATGGTCTCAATCATCTCCTTAAATAGTTAACTTCAAGCTTCCAAATCCTTCTAGATTTTGTCACTTAATTACATCCATAGATTTCAGATTCATTATATTTAGACACTCGGCAAATAGAACTTCCCTGAACTTTGTGCTCATCTTCATCTTATTTAAGTCTCCTTCATTAGATCTTCATTATATTTTTTAGTCGTGGATCTTGTAAAAAACTTTGACTTTAGACTTTGAACTTCTCAAACATTATTTATTTCCATCACAAGTTAGCCTCATATCTCATCTTTATTAACTTATTCTTCCATCTCATACTCAGTGAATATTACAACTTGACTCAGGAAACACTATGCTCGATTAACATTAGAATCACTCGGTTAACATTGAACTCCATCTTTATTTTGTCAGGTATTTGCTTAACATTTTAGTAGCTCGAACAATATCATGTTCCTTCTTTCACCAACCAAACAGTTATAAACTTAATCACAACATTACATGATTACAAAAAAAATCAAACCAACATTACACTATCAGGGTCTAACTCATTCAAGTGCCCATTGAATACCAATACTTATCAACTCTGTCAACATCATACTTTCTTCAAGTCCTCTTCATCAATCAAATGGTATGGAACTCTACTGAATTAGCATAATCTCTAACCAACTAATGCTTGACATCAATGACAAAATAACAAATGATATAATTCTTTTACATACAATATTAGCATTCTCGGTTACATTATCAGTTGGAGCTAACAAGTTTTACTTTTATCATCAAGCAAAAGAGTGGTTAGTCTAAGAAAGTCACAAATGCTTTGAGTAGAAGGATTTTGACCATGTAGAAATCATAAGTGAGCATATTGGGATTTGATGACCTAAAGTGTTGAAGGGTACTCCTCTTAATAGCACAAACACACACAACAATATAGATAAATAAACATAACATTCTAAGAACTGAACAATTGCAACATTAAACTTCCTTTCAATTTTCTTCAATAAAATGATATTACAATTTTTAGAAAAATGACATGCTACAACCACATGGGTATTTTCATTATATATATATATATATATATATATCTACAAGATAGAGCCGCCACTTACACCATCATAACTATCCTAGATAACTGTATGACCTTCTATATATAGGGGGGAATTTAAAAGCCCTAGAAGGTTCTAAAAATTTTAACCCTAAACTTTAATTTTGACCACCACCTTAAAATATTATTATTAATATTTTCTTGCATTAGAAAAGGCCCAAACAGCTTTTAGAAATCAAACAAGTGTTTGAATAAGTTTTATTTTTTTCTATTATAAGCAGTGCAATTTTTCAAGGCCATAACTCTTCACCTATTAACCTAATTGACTATTATAACCCCATGTTGGAAATAGCAGGAAGTGCTCTACAATGTTGACTTGTGAAGCGCTAGTCTATCGAGGTTTGACCCCCTTTCAAAGCATTTGAAGCTTTTCAAATTGAGTTTGATTTTTTTTACCCTTTTGCCAAAACCAAAAAAAATCATACTTGATCTTGCAATGAAACTTTATTGGCAAATTGATATAACCAAAGTGAACCTCCAAGTAAGAAATTAGAACATTTTGAGCTTAAAATACAACTTTCTAAAAATAGTAAATTTCCATCCCTCATTGAAAACTAGACAATAATTTTCGATGAAGCAAGTTTTCCCTTACACCCAGGATGTTCTTGCATCATAAAGAAAATGTACAAAGAAGATGGGGACTTCAAAGAGGCATATGAAGCTTGTTTAAATCCCCTTAGTAGGGATAGAAATACTTGGGTGGATTACATGATACATGAGAACCTAATTTTCAAAAGAAGTCAACTTTGCACCAAGAAGTTCTATAAGAGAAAACTTGTTGAAGGAGAAATACTATGGTATCTTCATGAGGTGCTTTGGACAAAATAAGGCATTGTCTCAATTGATGTTACACTACTATTGGGAAGGTAGTGAAATGATGTTAAAAAGTTTGTGGAGAGGTGTAAAGTACGCCAACACATCAAAGGGAACAATCAATATACAGGTTTAAATCAACCACTACCAATCACAAATATGTTATGGGATTCAAACATTATGATCTTTATAGTCAATCTACCAAGAATTCAGAAGGGGAATGATTCATTTTTTTATGGTGGTTGACAATTTTTTTATGATGGTTCATTTTATTCCATCTATAAAAAAATTGAAGCTACAAAATTTGCTAATTTCTTCTTCAAGGAGAGAATTAGACAACATGGAATTTCTAGGAATATTGTCTCTATAATAAATTGGGTAGAAAGATAAGGTTTAAATCATCTTAGCATCCTTGGACTAATGGTCAAACAAAAGTAGTCAACAAAATCTTGGGAACATCCTCTGAAACTTAGTGAGTATGCATCCAAAACAGTGGGACTTAGTGCTTGCACACACTACATTTACATATAATGATTCTCCCAATAGGAGAGGAGTGGATGAGCTAATAAATCTAGGTAAAATGGAGATGATAAATGTTGATGGTGAAGATTTTTCTAGTGCAATGCAAGATTTGCATGAACATGAACGAGTAAAAAGGAAGCTTGGCAGAAGTGCCATCAAGCACAAGAAAAAGTTGACATGAAAATGAAAGGAATTAATTTTAATGTTCAATATCTAGTCCTAAATCATCTTAGAAAAGAAAGGTTACCAAGAGAAGAATGCATCAAGTTGAAAGTAAAAAAATTTGGCCCTTATAGTGTTCTACGAAAGTTCTCTAGTAATGCATATGAGATATAACTTCCAAAAGGCATTGGGATTTCTCTTATCTTCAATGTCATATATATGTACCCTTATAAGGGTGAGGAGAAAACAGTCTAGGTCCTTGAGACATGTCAACAAGTCAATGAATGGGAATAGCAGTTGTCTAAAGAAGCACTTATAAGCAACTTGAGCTAATCTTGGATACAAAAATCGTCATGAAAACAAGAGGTAAAGAACATTTGGAATACTTAGTCAAATGGAAGGGGCACCCACCTGAAGATTCCATTTAGATGACAATTTGTGATCTATTCAAATATGGTGTTAGTATTGAGGACATTATGGCTAGAAGTCCATGAACAAGTTTTTGTTCCTTGGGAGTCTAATATAATAGTTGCTATCATTATAATTATATTTTTGTCTTGTTTCATAAATTAGGATTAATAGAACCTCCTAATCAAGTTTGGTTTAATAATAATATAAATGGTTAAAACTATTTCTAAATAATGGGATCTCTTGAGAACTTATATTATTTTGTTTTCATGTATAAAATGAGGCAATATTTTAGTCTTGAGAGTATGGAGAAAATACATTAAAAAAACATATATATGTACTCTTTTATTTTCGATAAGTGTGTGTGTGTATATATATATATATATATATATGTTTGCAAATTATTAGTAGTTTTCACCAAATTGTGCCTGTAATGCCTCACCCAGAGATCCTTGGAACAAAGATAAATAATAGCCAATACATTTTTTTTGGAAACAAGCATGGATTCAAACAACATCAACATGCAATCGATCAAAACATTGCAATAGAAGACTTAACCAAGCAATCCAAGAAACCAATGATCTCCAATCGTTACTACTTATCAATGTGTTCAATAACCAAATATGAAAGTTAAATAAACAAGAAACCCCTAGTCTTTGAGTTGTCAAGACCTAGGAAGGGGCGCAACCCAATAGGGTATCCAAAACACCCTTCGAATCTCAACAAACAAGTCCAAAAATACTTGTTTTCCTAAGCAAGTTTTTTGCACAAAACTCATATGATACTTTCAAGTATCGTACGATAGTATTCAATACCACTAGGCGATGTTTTCTAGTATCACGCGATACTTCTTACAACTATCGTGTGATACTTTCTAGTATCACACAATATACTTTACTAATACCATGTGATACTTTACTAGTGTCACATGATAGAACTTAATACTATCGTGTGATACTTTCTAGTATCGCACAATATTTCTTTTTATAGTTGTGCAATACTTTTCCAATATCGCCCAATGTTGAACTTATACCACCCAAGTTTGCAAAGAAACATCCCGATAAACAATTAGAAGGGGGAAAGAGTTGGAACCTCCACACCGCGGAGTACCGAAACCACAATAGTCGAGGAGTAAACACTCGAAAGCATAAGGAGATCAATTAATTCTAACATCTAATGTAATCATGCAAAAATCAACATTGCAGTGAACATACATGTGCATAAATCAACTATCTCAATAAATTGAAATAACATAAACCACATGGAAACATACTCCGATAGATATGAAAAACCATGTAAGCATCTTGTTGACAATTGGCTAATGGAGATATGTAATTTTTTTCATTTATGACAACACATGATGTACATGCTTATAGCAAACCTCAAAAATAGAGATACTTAGCTTTTGGTATTCAGAAAATTGTCTAAGTATGAATTTGGTATACAACAATGTATTAATTTGTTTATAACTTGTTGTTGACATCATATTATGACTAGCAAAGTTAGATGGAGATAGTATACATGTTGATGATGACATGTATAACCTCACAAGTCTGTATAGATTGTACGGAACAAAGATATTCGTCTTTAAGCAAAACATGAAAGCGAAATTGAAGGAAAGGATTATTTTGTTTACAAAATAATTACTTGTCCAATTAGGGCTGACATCCTAGATGTTTACTCTAAGTTAGAAAAGTGTATTATGGTCTTAGCAGACCTAGTAGCAATTTGTGAAAAGGCATGGTACTTATGCAAAGGACATCTTGCGATAAGAAGTGAAATTGTGAAGTATTGTGTAATTGTTATGTTCAGCAATTGTATGTGAACTTTTGTGAAAGCGATATATGTAAAGTTTTGTGAAAGCTATTTTGTGATCCAAGATCAAGCTAAAGATCATAAGATCAATCGAGAAAGAAGTTATAGTATCTATATTCTAGTAGTTTGATTACTTTTTTGGACAGTGAGATCTTCTTGTAATTGGAAGTTCATGTTTGGGCAGTGGGCTCATCTTGCATCTACTATACAACAAATCCTAACAGAGTTGGCACAACTCTTAATAGGGTTGGAATCTCCTAACAGGGATTCAAAGTCTCCTAACAGGGACTCCTTATACTAAATTTTCTCATTGACTCCTAACAAGGTCCATCTTCTAACAAGGAACTTATATAATAGTATATTATCTAGTGGGTATCATCCCCGTCAGGGTTTTCCCTTGGCCAGAATTTTCCTAGTTAAAAAAATATGGTGTTATGAGTTATCTTTGTGCATGGTTACTATTACTGTTCAACATTACTTTATTACTTTGTTATGCATGGTTTAAAGTAAGAAATAATATCCAGTTGGTGACTAAAGTTTGTAGATTACTGATTCACCCCCCCTCTCAGTAATCCTTATCTCTAACAATTGGTATCAAAGCGTAGTTACTTTGAAGAGGCTTAACAGCTTGAGTAAGACCCCTAAGGATATGGAACAGTGATGAAGAACCTTGAAGAGGCACTTGAACAAATTGATCTCTTTACTGAAGAAAGAGATAAGCTGAATGACAGATATGAAGACTCCAAAGTATACATTAGATAATTGAAGAAAAAAATTGACATCTCAATCCAAGCCTGAATCTACTAAATCTGGAACTAGTGATGATGATTATTCAAAGCTAAAGACATAATACAAGATCTTGAAGCATGAATTGAAGATTATGAATCTGAAGTTGACTTTGAGAAATGATCCTAGAAAAGTTGAATCCGATTTGAAGATTGAGAATGCATATCTTAGAGCAAATCTAGCAAAGAAAACATCTGAATTTGAAACATTGAAAGAAGATCATGAAGAACTCCATAAATACAATACTATTGTGAAAAGTGAATTAACTTAGTGCAAGCAGCAGCTTGAGAAGCTTTATTCTAGCAAAGAAAAGCTTGATGATTCAATGTCAATACAGAGACCTACTTATGATTGTAGACACCTAAAAACCTTTAGAAAATAAAGTATTTTTATTTTTTGAAAAATTTCTGATGACATCATCATTTATTAATTAATTAATTATTTTATTTATTTATTTTTATGCCATTAAATCCCTTTATCTTAATTAAAAATATTTAATTAAGGAATCCCTCCCAAAAATGTTTAAATCTTATTTAAACATTATTTCTTTATTTATTTATTATTTAATTAATAAATTGACCAAAAAATTCAAAATAAAAAAAAAAAATTAATTTTTGCCCAAAATTTGGCCAATTTCCTTAAGACCACTAACCTCTTCCAAAATCTTCTAATCCTTCTTTAATTTTGATTAAAGGCTAATCTCATCATTTCTTACCCCTAATCCCAACTCAAAATATTTAATTAAGATTAAATATTAATCCTCATGTTTATTAAAAAAGTTTTAATAAATATCTCCTCAACCCAAACCCTTAAAATAAATAAAACTTTATTTATTTCCTAAAAATCTAATTTATCCTCATCCTAAGAAGTTATAGACTCTTCTAGAAAGTCTTCATCCTCATCCTAAGAAATTCTAGACTATTCTAGAAAGTCTTTATCCTCATCCAAAGTCTAGACTCTTCTAGAAGATGTCTTTAAACCTAATCATAATCCCCTCCTAACCTTGTCACATTCTCTAAACATGGGTTAAGACTTACTAACCCAAGCCAAAATTAAAAAATATCTCCTCCTTCACCCACCCTCATTAAATGCCATCCATTTGCCTATCCCTAAGCTAATCCTAAACCATCCTAATCCATCTTCTAATCATTTGCACAAGCCTAAGCAAGCTTAAAACTTTTCTAATCAAGACCAAGTCGAAATTCTTCTCATCTCCCTCAAAATATCCCAACCATAAAACTTTATGAAGCCCACTAGGCCATAAATGACTCTTCCAAAGCCCTTTTATTGCTCTTACAAGCCATTATGAGGGTCTTTATGAAAATTTTATCCCTTGAGCCTCCTTTGTTGACTCATCCTTCCCCTTTCCTCTATCCTCTCACCCTGTGACATGTGTCACTCCTTGATTGGCTGTAAGGAAGCACAATCCATGTGCTCTCCTCTCATGCAATCTGAGCCCTCCATGAGCTTTTTCCCATCCTTGCATCTTAGTCCTCAATCCCTCAAGCCTCTTGCCTATAAATTGGATCCTTCCCCTTTGCAAAACAACACAATCCATGAAGTAAAGTCATAATGCCATTTTAAGAAGCCATTTTACATCAAAACCATACACTCACACCCAAATTCCACCTCCATTTGAAGCCCTTTTTGAAGCATAAGCTTGAGCATACATCCTATCTATTTAGACAAAGCCACTCAACAAAAGAGCTTCTCATTGAGAGAGTCCATTAATGGCTCATATTCTCAATTGAGAGTTCATCTTAGTCAATCTTGAAGTTTATGAATTTTGTTTAGTTTGTAGAAGCTTTATTTAAATTTGGTTTCTATTAGCATACTAACATTGCTCATATACATTTTGCCACGCCCGGTAGGATCCTGCATGAGTCATCTTCATTAGCTTTTTTATTCAAGTTTTGTATGTCATTTGCTAATTTTGGCTAATTTTGTTTGTTTTTTTGATTGGTAGGATTGTATAAATTGGTTTTGTAGGTCCACATGAGCATGAAAAAGACAAAGGAACCCATAATCTATCTCATAGTGTTTGCAGATTTTTCAAGCTTATAGGTGGACAAAGCACTTGGAATTCTTCTTCCTCTTCTTGTCTATATTCTTCTTATTCCATCTACTTCTTCTTCTTCTTCTTGTGGGAGATCTTGGCCTTTTTTTTTTAAAGAAGCAAAATCATACACACTTCTTTTTAGTGCTTAAAATGAACCCCTAAATCATACTTAAATCCATTAAAAACTAAAAATTTGGAAAAAAAAAAAAAAGCCTTTTAACAAGTGAAACTAAACCAATTCAATCATTTGCATCCTTGCAACATCAAGGTTTTAGATGCATTCATGCAAAGTTAGGAACACTTCATTTTTGGAAATTTAAAAAGAACTTCAAGTTTCCATTTCAAAAGGTTCAAAATCAACACTAAGTGCACACTAAAATCTAAATCAAACTCAAAGCATCAATCAAGGATAAAATGAATCTCATTTGCAAATATTTTAAAGTTTTTTTAAAAATCTCATGAAAACTAAGAGTCCTAAATGGTTGCCAAAAATTGTCCTAAAAGCTTTGTTATTTGTTCCAAACAAATGTCTTGTTGCAAAATCTTGAATGTTTCTTAGGTTTTTCATGCATCAAAACAATCTAGGAATATCATTTTTTAGCTTAAAATATGCAAACTAGAACACAAAATCTTGAATGAAAACCAAAGTCAAAAGAGTCATTTTCATTTTTGAGTCCAAAACAATCTTGAATGATCTAAGGTTAAAACAAAGCACTTCAAAGTTCTTAAAATAACACACAAAATCTCAATCTTGAATGCTCAAAGGAAAAAACTTGAATGTTTAATCACTTGTCTTTGAATGCATGTTGCTAAATACACTCTTGAATGCCATGGATTAAAATCAAATTTTCCTTGAATACATGATTAAAATAACAAATCCAATCTTGAATGCCAATGATCAATTAACCATTGCAATATCAAACACTTCATTTGGAGCTTTTAAAATTGAACAAAACAAATCTCTTTTCCACATGCAATTTAGGCAAAGTTTGATTTTTGGACATTTAAGAAACTTCGTTAAGTTAAATACAAATTTGAAAAAATCAATTTGAGTAGTTCCTTGGACTCACCTCTTTTCTAATCACCCATCAATTCAACCATTGGTTGCAATCTCAATGCCATCTATGGGGATGGGTCTACTTGAAAAAGGTGTTAAATGTTCCACAATTTAACTCACTCACCTGGTCTTTGAACGTTTGCTTTGACTTTATCAAAATTCTTAAATGACCAAAACTCTAGACTAAATCGATCACACTTCAAGTTTGGGCACTAAAATTGAACAACTATTGACGTGGAGGGCCTCCGGGTGCGTGCTTGAAATCGAATCTCACACATCTTTGCTTTGGACTTAAAAATAAAATCACACCAACTCTTGAATGCCTTAAAGAAAATTAATCGATACTTGACGTGGAGGGCCTCCGGGCGCGCAGGTTTACTTTTTTTTGACCCTAACTCTTCTTCTTGTATTCATTCTTCGCTCGATTTTGCTTTGTTGGCACATTTCAAAGTTGGAATTGAACATTGTCTCTTAAACATGAGTGCTTGCAAAGTCTAGATCAGCACACATAAGAGTCAGTTGGTAAAAAGAACAAGCGTGTTTTTTAGCCCAAGGTCATCCAAGTCTTCTCTCCCCTTTTCGTCTTTCGAGGCCATCTTGGGTGCATAAGATTAAGATCCAAAACCTTGTTTCTTTTTAGGAGGCCTGCTTGGGGATTTCATCACCCCTTGGACGACCTCAACTCCAGCATTCCGGCGGAGTATAAGAACTGGGAGGTGAATCGAAAGACACCTCTCTTGGAATCAAGATTTTTGTCACTCGGGCTAAGCCTCAAGGAACTTTATACCCTTGAGAAGTGAAAGAGGAGAAGTGGGTTACCGCTCCTCTCGACTGTGTGACATCTTGTTGGTTTCATCTACGGATTTGGGCCTCACGTACCTTTGGTATATCAAGGACTCCCTAGCTAAACCAACTGTTAGCCTTGTAGACAACCATCTAGAGTGTTAATGTGTTTGAAGTGACTGATCGAAACATTTGTAAAACATACACACTCCTCAGCACAAGTATCACATTCTAAGAATCAAAAACTTCTATCTGGTTGTTCCTATCTATTGCTTGCTTTTTAATTTGTTGAATGAATGTTTGCCAAACTTGGTCAATCCTAGCTTAGGGTACACTTAGCGTAGTCACTGCCTATTCCAGAAGTTGAACAAGTTGAAGCAAAATAACCGAGGTCTCTCAAAGCCAAGCAGATTCAAGAATTGATGTCAGAGCAACCCAAACCCAAACAGAAGTTCCACAAAGTTAAACTCAAACCATCTCAGGCATACCAAGAACTTTCAGCCAAGCGAAAGGAACTAACACCAAGTCCTCGAATTGCCAAACTTCACAAAGCAGAGGATAAAGCTGCCAACGAAGCACTTCAAGAGGCCTGGTTAGAGCGCACCATCAAATTTAGCCAACATCCAGGAGTTAATCCTGCTTATGCCTTACCAACTAGGCATGATTTCTATGATTAGACACCCTTGTTTCTCCACACCTTCTTGGATAAGCTTCACCTTAGAGTCATCTTTGTAGAAAAGTCAACCATCTTAGGTTATCCTCTTAAGCATTATTAGCTCATCCATCTCATTTAGGACCAAACCATCTAGCCAGCAATCCAAAATCTTCACATCCAAGCCTTCAAAAATTGTTGTCACCTTGCTAAAAGTTTGTCATTGCTAAAATCTTTCAAAACCACCAATCTCACCAAGGTTATCCCTTTAACAAAGCTTTGTCTAGGGTAATCTAGCTTTGCCACTTGTTATCCCTCATCACCTTGAGCTAAAGGTTGGGATCCACAAGTGGTCAATCTCGTGTTCTTCCTAAAGGATCATCAGTCTATCATTAAGTTGACACAATCACCATCAAGCTTGCACATAGGAAAGTAGACCTTTTGTGCTTTGGCAACATATCTTTGAAGTTAAAATCCCAAACCTAATCCTCCTTAGGTTTTCTCATATAGCTTTGCCTCAACCTAGGAAATCATTTGCATAGAAAATCCTTCCTCCCTTTTGCATCCACTAGCATTTGTTGCATCTCATCCCTAGGAGCATTTTTCATGCCACCCGTCACTCGCTTAGCTAAGAAGAAAGAAACAATGGAGCCCTATCATTTGGATCGAACAGCCTCACCCCCCTTGAGCACTCAGCCATCCTTCAGGCCAAAGAAAGCTATGCCATCATCTACTGACATTGAATCTTTCATGAACCAACCAAGAAATGCAGTATTGGTAAATGCCATTATAGACAAGAACAAAGAGACAATCATGGCTAATTTTCAAAGGGACAATGTAGGAACCTTTGACTTTGGAAGACCCCCTCCATTATCAGATCCATCTCACCCGTAATTTGGGTAGCTGCCACCACCCATAGGCTCTTATGATCCAAATTATCTTCAATATATGACAAAAGAAGAGCCTCCAGCCAATCCATATGATCCAACAGACCCAAACATACCATCATCCACCCAAGTTGAAATCTCCATGCCGCAAGCCAACCCAGCCACCACCACTCCATCATTGGTTCATACCTCTCCGCTCCAAACACCCTTTACCCAAAACACCTCACCGTCCACGCCCTTCACTATTGCTGCTACTGCTCCCCAACCCAGCCTTCCAAATCCACCCATCTCCCAAATCAGTGCTAGCATCTTTGGTCAACCTCAGCAATATACAATAGGGATGTCACCCATGGGGCCAAGTAATCAACCTTTCATCACCCCCAGCTTGTTCACCACAGCCCAAAGTACAATCCCATCATTTCCATTAGGTCTTGGGAGCTCAGTGCCATCAGCCACAAATCCACAAGCTACTACCCTCACTCCACAAAGCTATCAAACCCCACAAGCTACTACCAATGTTCTGCCCAGCTGTCAAGTGACCCAAGCTCCCGCCACCATTCTACCAAGCTTCCAAATCCAGCCACCAAGCTATCAAACCCCATCAATTCCATTTCCTAGCTTTCAATTCCCACCACCTCCACCACCAACTAATCCATTACCTCCTATTACTAACTACTTTTCAATGCCACTTCTAGGAGGTAACCCACCAATCCAGCCAACCACCAATTATTTGTAGGTACCATCCCAAATGGGGGCGCAGCCCACATACCTTGGTCAAACCCCACAAGCCCCCCGATCCTTTCCCCAAGCTTCACAACCATCTTATACCTTACCTCCACAAAGCAATTCATTTATCCCACAGCTAGCTTATGTTCCTCAATCCCAACCTCAAATCCCATATCAACAGCAAGCCTCGCAGCACATGCAGCACTATGCGCCACCTCCCCCTTAGCAAACTGTTATCCACCATGCAGCTACCCAAACAATGTACAATCCCTATCAGCAAATCCCTTACAGCCATCCATATTCAGTGGCCCCATCTAGTGCATACCTACCTCAAGGCACTCCTACCTTGGGGGTAACCCAACCATCACCCATTAATTCAGAATGGGAAGCCATGGAAACAGCTTTGAAGAACATCCAAGAGGGAAATGATCCAAAAACTTTCAAGTTTGAGAATGTGTGCCCTTACCCATTTGACAGAGCCATTACCATGACACCATTCCCCAAGCATTTTGAGACACCCAAATTTGACAAATTTAGAGGAAAAGAAGACCCTGTCACACATATCAAAGAATTTTACATGCACTGCCAAGAAGTGGCATACGATGACGTCTTCCTCTTGCGTCTCTTTCCCAAAAGTTTGGCCGGACTAGCTCTTGAATGGTTTTATAGAATCCCCTATGGCACAATTAAAAATTTTGTTGAATTATCTGAGGCATTTGTAGCCCAATATGTCCATCTTGTTGAAACAGAGCTATCAGTAGTTGATCTTGTCCACACCAAGCAAAAAGGTGGAGAAAGCCTTCCCGAATATCTGCAAAGATGGAAAACCCTTACCACCTGCATATCTTGCACCTTTCTAGAGCGCCATTTGGTGAAAATGTTTATTGATAATGCCCATCCTAGCTTGGCTCACCACATGACCATGAACTGTTTGCAGACCTACAAAGATATCAAAGAGAAAGGAATGATCCTTGAGCAAGGACTCATTAAAGATGGTGTGGTCAAGATTTACAAGGAAGCCAACCAAAATCAATCACATTCCAATGACAAGTCTAGGTATTGGAACAAAAACAAGCATGTTGCAACAGATGGCATCACTGACACCAGACATGTGAATATTGTTGGTCCTTCTCACAACCAATCCAACCCACCCTATCAACTAAACAATCAACAAGCTATCAACTACCAACAGCAGAATAACCATAGCTATCAAAACCACAATCCAAGACCAAACTTTCAAGGGTCTAGCAATCAAGCTAATGCCATCAATGTAGCTGTAGGACAAAAGTCCAGATTCCAACCTACACCTAGAAACTATACACCCCTTGGTGAGCCATTGGATGTCATTTTTGAAAAATTAGTCAAAGAAAACCTCATCAAATTTCCTCCTACCCAGCAAATTGACCCAAGCCAATCCAAAGCTGCATGGTACAAAGACAATGAGTACTGCACATTTCAAAGGGTAAAAGGTCACACTACCCTCAGATGCATGAAACTGAAAGACTATGTGCAGGACCTCATTGATTGGAAGGAAATCACTGTTGGTGCCCAAACCTCTCCCAATGCAGGCTTACAGATCTATCAAAATGCTTTTCCTCCTCACAACAATCAAAATCCTGGAAAAGCACCTATCCAAACCAACAACAACAACAACAACAACAACAACAACAACACCAACAACCGTCATCCAAACCAACAGCATGGGAAGAACAATGACCACACTTCATCCTATATAGACTATGGTAGCCTTATAGGTTGTATATCCGAGAAAGAGCCTTCTGTCAATGTTATCAATATCCAAGGACCAAACAATGAGTGTGCAGTCACCACTCGAAGAGCCCGATTTAACATCGCAGGCCCACCCGTTTCACCAGCACCATCAGCTCCATCAAAAAGCCAGTACAATATCTTGGAACACCTTGGGAACATGCCAGCCCAAATCTCCATTTTAGACCTTCTTCGCACTAGTCCTGTGTACAAGAACATCCTTGACAGTGCTCTCATAGAATCCCGTGTCCCTTCTGATATCAATCTACTGATTTTCGTAATCTTGTTGGACACCTTTCATCCTCATGTGCCCTATCGTTCAAACCCACCGACATACCCATGGTCAAGCTAGATCACACCCTTTCGCTTCGCATAGCCATCATGGTATCCAATTTTGCCGTGAAAAGAGTAATGATAGATAATGGATCAGCCTTGAATATTTGCACCCTAAAATTCATAACACAAGTTGGGTATACTGAGGCAGATATCATCAGTGAGGTTATCACCATCAAAGCTTATGACAACTTGGAAAGAACCACAAAAGGAACTATTTTGTTGCCAATCAAGGTTGGGCCAGTCATCCAAGAAACTCTCTGCCATGTTATTGATCTAAACCTACCATTCAACATCCTCCTTGGTCGCCCATGGATTCATGCCATGAAAGCCGTTCCATCCACTTACCATCAATGCGTCAAATTTTCGCATCAAGGCACTGAGGTAACCATCCATGCCGATCCAAACCTCTTTGCTTACTGCAATGCAATTGAAACTTCATATACAAACCATTGCCCTGGAATTGATATCGGCACATCCATCGCCAGTTCATCCCACACTTGTAATGACCCAGAAACCATCCTCGCCTCTACCCTGTCTACCATGAAGATCAATAACAAGGGCTGTGGAGAGTATAGTCTGTCGGATGCATTTGTTGTCGAGGCACTCCCACTTGATCCACATGCCCATGGACGACCGACATATCACAAAGCTAAGGAGATTCCACCTCCTCGATACAAATAGTTTGGCCCAACAACCTTTGTATCCTCAAAAATCCCTCTTCATGAGAAGCTCACTCCAGATATCAACAATTGGTTACATAAGGATGCACCTCGAAGGAATCAGGCATGCCTTGATCACTTCAGCCAGAAGTATCTCCAAGAACATAAGCTCATCACTGACAAATGGAACTATCAAGGTGGTGGTCTAGGACTAGAAGAAAGAGGCATGCAGTGCCCCATTGACGCACATAAGTGGGAATCGAAGTCAGGTCTTGGCTTTGGCATATCCACAACTGAGGGCACCAATACGGACGGTCGTGCTTTTTTGAACATTCACCGCAACCTTGTCGAAATCGAAGACATTCCTGAGGAAGTTGAAAAGAGAGCCTACGATGATATCCTAGACCAAATCTCCCTCGGAGACTCTGTTCTCCAAGAACTATCCATCCACCTCATTGACCTACCACTCGCCCATCCACAACTCATAGATTGGGACCAACCAAGCGTCATACACATTGATGAGTTCACATCAGAGGAAGCGCTTCTGAGATTCATGGGAGCTGAAACACCTCACAAGAAAACAAAGCCAAATTCTGCCTATATCTACAAGCTAGATCCCAAGGGGTATTTTGGAGAAAATCCCCTACCTAGTTCTGATACACCCAAAACTGGAACTAAGGTGAATTTGAGACTAGCTAAGGCAGTGAAGAGAACCCCTCAGCAAGAACATCCAGAGCCACAAGCAGAACATGATGATATAGTATTACCTCCTCAAGATAATCGACCAGAGATATCTTCTATTCTAATTGAGGATACTAGGGAAGTCAACATCGGTTCTTCAGAGATCCCTAGGCTTGTTCACATTGCTGCATCCCTATCAGAAGACCAAGCTGATCTCCTCTTTGAGGTCTTAAGAGAGAACATTGGCCAATTTGCATGGTCATATCAGGACATGCCAGGGCTTGATCCAAAGCTTGTAGTTCATCATCTTGCAGTCAATCCACAGATCAAGCCCGTCAGACAAAAGCTTAGAAAAATGCACCCCAAGGTGGCATTACTAGTCAAAGCTGAGTTAGAAAGAATGTTAGCTGCTAAGGTTATCTGACCTATCGACTATTCAGAGTGGATCTCCAACATGGTCCCTGTCACTAAGCCTTCTGGTGACATCAGAATCTGCACTGATTTCAGAGATCTTAACAAAGCTTGTCCAAAAGATGATTTTCCCTTGCCCAACATAGATATGATTGTAGATCTTACAGCTGGACATGAAATTTTGTCCCTCATGGATGAATTTTCTGGGTATAATCAAATCAAGATTGCAGAAGAGGATCAGCATAAGACAACATTCACTACCCCTTGGGGAACCTTTTGCTACAACATGATGCCTTTTGGCCTAAAGAATGTTGGGGCTACCTATCAAAGAGCTATGATAGCCATCTTTCATGATCTCATCCATAGCATTTTGGAGGATTATGTGGATGATATCTTGGTCAAATCTCATACCTTCATGGATCATCTTGCTGACCTAGAGAAAGTCTTTGATAGGTTAGCCAAATATCATCTCATGTTGAATCCTAAGAAGTGTGTCTTTGGGGTCACATCTGGCAAGCTTCTAGGCTTTAGTTTCTAAACGAGGTATAGAGATCGACCCCAAGAAGGTCAAGGCTATCTTAGACATGCCTCCTCCCCAGACACTGCGACAGCTTCGCTCTCTTCAGGGAAAGCTTCAATCCATCCGGCACTTCATCTCCCAGCTTGCAGATAAGTGTACACCATTTTCACATTTACTAAAGAATGATGAGAACTTCAAGTGGGATCCTTTATGTCAACGCAGCTTCGATCAGCTCAAGCAGTATCTCACCAATCCCCCTATCTTGGTTCCACCAGTTCCTGGTCATCCCCTAATTTTGTACATATCAGCAACGCCTACTGCTCTAGGGGCACTTCTAGCACACCTCGATGACTACGGCAGAGAAAGAGCCATCTACTACATCAGTAGAACCCTAGTTGGTTATGAACTCAATTATACTCCTATGGAAAAAGCTTGTTTGGTAGTTGTTTTCTCAACTCAAAAGCTTCGCCATTACATGCTAAGTCATACCATCCAACTAGTCTCCAAGATTGACCCTCTCAAGTATATGCTCTCCAGAACAGCACTTACAGGCCGTTTGGCCAAATGGGTTATGCTCCTTAGCGAATTTGACATCCAATATGTGGATAGAAAGGCAATCAAAGGGCAAGCTATAGCAGATCACCTAGCCGATGCACCTCTAATAGATGCTTATTTGTTGATCACAGAATTTCCAGATGAGCATATCTGTCTAATTTAAGAACAACCCCCATGGAAACTTTATTTTGATGGCTCATACACATCTCATGGATCAGAGGCAGGAATATTGTTGGTCACACCTCAAGGAGATTACATTCCAAAAGCCTTCAAGCTACAATTCCCTAGCACCAACAATATAGCTGAATATGAGGCCCTCATAGCAGGATTAAAGATAGCTACAGAATGGAACATTGCTGAGCTACAAATCTTTGGCGATTCTCAGCTCATCATCAAGCAAGCCCTAAATGAATATCAAACCAAAGATGAAAAGCTATTACCCTACAAAGAGCTAGTTGATCAGCTAACCCAGCATTTTACAAGGCTTCAGTTTACACAAGTGCCTCGAATACAGAACAAAGCAGCAGATGATATGGCTACTATAGGCTCGCTCTTGGAAATTCCCCAAGCAGCTACACAATATGAGTTCTTAGTGGAGCAGCTCCTCACACCCGCCTATGCGAATGAGGATTCAAACCATGTTTGTATCTTGGTTGGTCCCCAATCCCCTCGGTACCATGAGATTCACGCTTACCTTAACGATGGTATCATATCCCCTCACCTCACACGTACCCAACGCTAGAACCTCATCCGAAAATCATCCCGCTATGTTATCATAGAGAATACCCTATATCGTCGGGGTTATCATGATACTCTCTCTCGATGTTTAGACCAAAACGAGGCCGCGATGGTGTTAAAGGAAGTACACTCTGGACTTTGCGGTGCCCGCACGAGTGGTATTGTCCTAGCGCGACAAATCCTTCGAGCAGGCTACTATTGGCCTACCATTGAAGAAGACTCCTGTGACTTTGTCAAAAAGTGTCTCCCATGTCAGCAGCATGCAAATCTTGTGCACGCTCCAGCACAGGATCTACAGCCTATTGCACCACCTTGGCCTTTCACTTGTTGGGGCCTTGATCTAGTTGGAACTATCACACCCCTCTCATCTGATGGACATAAATGGATAATAATAGCTACAGACTATTTCACTAAATGGGTGGAAGCAGTCCCCCTAGTCTCAGCTATAGGAGTTCAGGTCTCCAAGTTCATCTTGTACCACATTGTTTGCCGCTTCGGCATCCCATCCACCATCTTCACCGACCACGAAGGTAACTTTGAAAATCTCAACATGGAAGAATTATGCACTTCCCTCTGCATCCATCACTGCTTTTCTAGCCCATATTTCCCACAAGGTAATGGCCAGGCAGAGGCAACTAACAAAACCCTCCTCAAAATCCTAAAGAAAGTTGTCAATGATTCCGGCCGTGATTGGCACCTACAAATAAATCCAGCCCTATGGGCCTATCGAACTTCATTCCGTACATCCACAGGCACAACTCCATACTCCCTAGTCTATGGTGCCAAAGCGGTACTACCTATAGAGGTTAAACTTCCCTCCTTGCGCATATCTTTGCAAGGGCAAATATCAGATGAAGAATACAGAGTAGCTCGGCTCACCCAGCTAGATCTCTTAGATGAGAAGCGACAACAAGCCTATGATCATCTCACAGTCTATCAAACTCGTCTCAAAAGGAATTTCAACAAGAAGGTGCTTCCACAACACTTTCAACCAGGTGACATGGTCCTCAAAGAAAACATGAAAGTCCAAGCAGATCGAGAAAAGAAAGGCAAGTTTGAACCTACATGGCTTGGTCCTTATGTTGTCACTGCTTCCTTTGGCTTCGGAACCTATTAGCTATCTACACCGGGAGGAGAACTCTTGAATGATCCTACTAACATCATTCATCTCAAGAAGTTCTATGCTTGTAAATACCTCCTGTACAGCTTGTAAATCTTGTACCTCAGCTTGTAAAATCTTGTACCATACCTTGTATATTTGAATCTTGTCCAAAGTTTGTACCATATTCCAGCTTGTAAATAATCTTGTATCCTAGCTTGTATACTATCACGTGCACACACAAAACCCCATTTTCACTTAAGCTTTTCGCAAACCATCTACCTATCCACCTATCACCTATTATAGACATCCCATCCTTCACAAACATTTCCATCTCACAAAAACCAAAACATGAACAAACTTGTACATTTGTAACATATCTTGGTCCATCAGCTTGTACATCCTCTTTAGCTTAGTACCATTGTATCTATCCAGCGTTCGTGTCAGTTTGTCCTTGATCAACATCTTGCACCCATCGCACATCTTGGTTACCTATTCCAATGCATCCTTTAGCTAGATTTCCTGTCACCAAAGTGTTATCTTTCTTAGTTCAGCTTGCCAGACGCATCACTCATCCAAATCCACCAGCTTAGGTGCTCTCCGATAGGTCCTTGCAGGATATAGCTTTCCTCATGTCTGATCTTGGTCCGTTAGTACCTCGTCCTACCCATCTCGTTGGCAAACGGCTCTCTTTTGAATTTTCGCTTTCTTTTGATTTGGACTCTTCCCAGTTGGGTCTTGAAATATCTTTTCCAAGCAATCTCCTTGTTCCCTCCTCAAGGTTGCCACGATCTTCCATATCATGGTATACTGCGAATGGGGCAGTCAGAGCGTAAGGTCTTGATCATGTCTTTTGCTTGTTTTCTTTTCTGCTTGTGGGTTACCTAGTGTCGTTTCCACACTGCTTCCTCTGGGATTCATGTGTGATACTGGGGCAATCCTTGCGTGTTTGTTTTAAGTCATTTCATCAGTCCTCTGGATAGTTGGTGAAAAGGCCTTGATGTTCTTGGTAACCTTGGCAATTAACCAACAGTCCTATAGCAAATCTAGTGCTCAACTACATGGTGGTACTTCTCTTTGAAGTATCCCCTCGCTCAAAAAGCTTCAATGGTTTTCCTTCATCTCCATTATCCCCCATCCATATCCAACATCCGTCTCTCCTACCCCAACTTATGCATCAGTATCTCTTTGAATCACTCCTCACCTTTAGCTTTAGGGATCCACAATCCTAGTCTTAGGGATCCACCAATCCAAATCAATCCACCAAGCCTCATCTTTCGAGATCCACAATCCTAGTCCTAGGGATCTCCAAAACCCATCTTCCGCCAATCTGACTCTTTGAAATCCTATTGCATCAGCTTTATAATCCCCTCATCCATCTCCCTATCCTAGATTCCTTTTTATAGCACTCCGCTCCTTCATCCTCCACCTTCCCTAAAGTCTTAAGTTTGCTTCCTCTTGTGCATTTGATTCTCCTTTATCATTCTCCTGTAGTGAGAGTTTGAGCTAACTAAACCTCTTCTCTTAAGCCAATCTGAGTCTTCTTGCTCATCTCGAATTCTTGTACATTTCAAGAAGTTGTCGAGCCTCGCTTTCTCTCCCCGCCACCTTCTTGAGGGGGCATCTCACAGTCCATTCTCTCCTCTTCTGCTCTAGCCTTGGGCATCTTATTTTCTTATCTTTGATGCCATGCCACTTGCAGCATCACATCAAAGAGGGGCAAAATGTAGACACCTAAAAACCTTTAGAAAATAAAGTATTTTTATTTTTTGAAAAATTCCTGATGACATCATTATTTATTTTATTTATTTATTTATTTTTATGCCATTAAATCCCTTTATCTTAATTAAAAATATTTAATTAAGGAATCCCTCCCAAAAATGTTTAAATCTTATTTAAACATTATTTCTTTATTTATTAATTATTTAATTAATAAATTGACCAAAAAACTCAAAATAAATAAAAAATTTTTTTTTTGCCCAAAACTTGGCCAATTTCCTTAAGACCACTAACCTCTTCCAAAATCTTCTAATCCTTCTTTAATTTTGATTAAAGGCTAATCTCATCATTTCTTACCCCTAATCCCAACTCAAAATATTTAATTAAGATTAAATATTAATCCTCATGTTTATTTAAAAAGTTTTAATAAATATCTCCTCAACCCAAACCCTTGAAATAAATAAAACTTTATTTATTTCCTAAAAATCTAATTTATCCTCATCCTAAGAAGTTCTAGACTCTTCTAGAAAGTCTTCATCCTCATCTTAGGAAATTCTAGACTATTCTAGAAAGTCTTTATCCTCATCCAAAGTCTAGACTCTTCTAGAAGATGTCTTTAAACCTAATCCTAATCCCCTCCTAACCTTGTCACATTCTCTAAACATGGGTTAAGACTTACTAACCCAATCCAAAGTTAACAAATATCTCCTCCTTCACCCACCCTCATTAAATGCCATCCACTTGCCTATCCCTAAGCTAATCCTAAACCATCCTAATCTATCCTCTAATCATTTGCACAAGCCTATGCAAGCTTAAAACCTTCCTAATCAAGCCCAAGTCGAAATTCCTCTCATCTCCCTCAAAATATCCCAACCATAAAACTTTATGAAGCCCACTAGGCCATAAATGACTCTTCCAAAGCTCTTTTATTGCTCTTACAAGCCATTATGAGGGTCTTTATGAAAAATTTATCCCTTGAGCCTCCTTTGTTGACCCAACCTTCCCCTTTCCTCCATCCTCTCACCCTATGACATGTGTCACTTCCTGATTGGCTGTAAGGAAGCACAATTCATGTGCTCTCCTCTCATGCAATCTGAGCCCTCCATGAGCTTTTTTCCATCCTTGCATCTTACCCTCAATCCCTCAAGCCTCTTGCCTATAAATTGGATCCTTCCCCTTTGCAAAACAACACAATCCATGAAGTAAAGTCATAATGCCATTTTAAGAAGCCATTTTACATCAAAACCATACACTCACACCCAAATTCCAACTCCATTTGAAGCCCTTTTTGAAGCATAAGCTTGAGCATATATCCTATCTATTTAGACAAAGCCACTCAACAAGAGAGCTTCTCATTGAGAGAGTCCATTAATGGCTCATATTCTCAATTGAGAGTTCATCTTAGTCTATCTTGAAGTTTATGAATTTTGTTTAGTTTGTAGAAGTTTTATTTAAATTTGGTTTCTATTAGCATACTAACATTGCTCATATACAATGATAAGACTAGCATTGGTTATCTAATTAACATGTCTACGAAGAAACCTAAGATTAGATCAGATCCAAAAGAAAAAGATGAATCTAATGATAAGATTGAATCTAGTCAATCTTCTAACAAACCTAAAGAAGTTGGACAAGACAAGGAAGTTGAAATTGTTGATGAACCAAAGCAAGTGGAATCTCCTAAGGAAACCAAGTATGAACTTAGAGGTAAGTGTTTTTCATGTAATGAAATAGGTCATATGAAAAGAGATTGTACAAATAAGTCTTTTAATCATATTAAGGACTTTTATTGTCATAATTGTCATGGTATGGGTTATAAAGCAATTGATTGTAAGAAACCTAAGTGTGATAATGATAGAAGAAATAGTAGAATGTCTAGAAATACTAACCCTACAGATAGAAGAAGATCTAATGAAAGGACATAGAGAGAAGGAAGATCTTATGAAGATAGAAGACAGATTGTGTGTTATAAGTATAACAACCTTGGACACATAGCTCGGAATTGTCATGCACCTGATGATCAGCAAAATCCTAGAAGCAGAGCACTAGTATGTCAGTTATGCAACAACTTTAGATATACAACAAAGTATTGCAGAATGGATAGAAACTTTGAAGATAGAAGGAAAAATGGAAGAAACTTTAGAAACAGAAGAAATGATGGAAAGAACGTTGGAAATGACAGAAGGAATCATGAGAGGAACTCTGAAACTAACAAAGACAATGAGGAACAAAGAAATGTAGTAAGTGAACTTCGAGAAGAACTCAATGAAGAATTTGTAACAGGATTAGATATCTCAAAGAAAAGCTAGATAGTGATGAGACAAGAAGATCGAAGTCATTTATTGAGTTTGATTCAATCAAGTTGAATTAAGCTTGTAAGCTTGTTCACAGCATCAGGATTTGAGAACCTCATTTAAAGACTGAATTAGAGGAAGCAAATTTGGGAAAAGGTGTATTGAGTTAAGTTTAGATGGTATCTAAGCTTTCTTGTAATTTGGAGCTTATTTAAACAAGTTATGAAGGAATTAAGATTTACTAGTATTACAGAAAAGGTTAATTCTGTAGCAAAAGATGAAAACTATGTTTTTGCAGAGAATTTTGTGAAGTGAAGTCTTGTGGAGCATTGTCATGATGAAAGGAGGCTATAGTAAACCTTGGGTGGCATCTAAAGATCAGATCAATGATCTTGAGAAGTTATTTGATTACAAAATGTAATTGACAACTTTTTCATTTTTGCAAAGTACGCAATTAATGAAAGTTCAAGTTGATGGAATAAATGGAGTACAGATTTGATTTTCACTTCATTGTGAATACATCCAAAGTAGAAAGCACTCAAAAGTGACTTGTCAAGGCAATTTCAAAGAAAACCCTATTTTTGGAAAGAGGTATTTTATCATTTTTTCGCAAATTTATTCGATAAAAGTTCATATTTATTGGAAGCATGGATATGTCAGTAGTGCACAATGTTGAGAATGAGGATAGACCTAAGTTGAAGGTTGTTTTCATGAAACCCATAGAAGGAAACCCTAATTCAATGTTATCCATTACTCTGAACAATGTAGTACATCTGGAAGATATAGGAAGTTATCTTAACAGTAAGTTTGAATCTATTGGAAGTGAATATATGAACAAGGATATAGAATTGGTTTTCAACCACGACATGACTATGAAACCCAGATTTGAACATTTGAAGGAATTAGACCTATTCAAATATCATTTCTGCAAAGAATTGGACATAGATGAGTGGACACAAATCATATTAAGTAGAATACATGATGGAAAATTATGGATGCAAGATAGTGTAATTGATATTTCTGCCAAACTTATTCATTAGGTAACTAGTCTTAGTAAACAAGGAAGTGTACCTATAGATGAGAAAATGTTTAAGAAAAAAGTTGAGAGTTATACCAAAGCAGTGTATAATGGAAAGGCTATGGTGATCAACACCATTAAGCAAGATGATGTAAGATTCTTGAGTAGAACCATTGCCTACTCTATATGTGCAAGCTCAAAGATTGATAAATTATCAACCGGATTCATCTATGCAGCATATAAGATATGTGTAGAGAAGGAACAAGTTAACCTCAATGAAATTCTGAGAATGGAACTACTTGAGAACATTGAAAAGATCAAGAGGACTAAGAATAATGTGTTTAGATTTCAACTACTAATCAATCACATATTCTTTCATGTGCTTACAAGATTTTCATACTTATCAGTCACAGTGATAATGAGCAGTTGTAGGTGTACAATGGGGAAGATCACGGAAGTATGTAGAAAACATCCTGTAGATAAGATATTGGATAGTGGAAACCTAATAATGAAGACATTTTAGAATGAAATGAGACAAAGATTCGATTTTGCACCTACAATTGTAGATAGATTTAAAGAAGACATTTGTATTATGGTTGATACAAATTATACTTATATTCAAGCAGTAGAACCTCAGGAAACATTTTTTGATCCCTTGGGTTATGAATTGAATGATGATATAGTAGTTGGAAACATTGATTTGTTGTTGAAATCAGAGAAGGATAAAGCATAATACAGATTTGGAACATATAATGAGACTACCCAGTGAGCTCATCAAGCAACCTTGGAGAAGGCATCTCACAAGAAGATAGAGTCTATTATGAAGAAAGCTTTATCAGAGGCCAGTATGACTAAGAGTGAGTTTGAGGCAGTCAAGCAAACCATGAAGCAAGGAATACTAAATGTGCAACCTTTGTCAGTATCTATTGCAGAGACATCTTCAAAACAGAGCATTCCATATCTAGCAGCGTCGAATGTGTAACCTAGTGAGCTAAAGAGAAAATATGAAAGATTAATGGAAGTAGCGACCACAAAGACAAAAAGGATCAAGCAACAAGCCACTGGACCAGGCAAGAGGCAAAAGATATTGTTGACAATTGTTGATTCTAGTGATGAAGAAGACAAAGAACAAGAAGTCAAAGAAGTAGAGAAAGTAACAAAGCAATCAACAAGAAAAGCTTGGCAACCCTAGAAGCCAAAGATAGAAAATATTAACTCAACTACTGCTATTGTCGATAACTTTGTTCAGATGAACAAAATTTATGATTTGTATAACAATTTTGATAAAGATCAGATGGATATCTCTATTGTGAGATACATTATAGCAAATAATTTGAAATTGAAAGATATTGAGGGTATAGTAAACTAGAAATTTTATGATAGACTTAATGGAGAAAGCACCAACAAGAGAAGAAGATTTAGAACTTTGGAAGTCTATGCTAAGACTATTTTCAAGACTGATGACGAAGAAGAGATTAAGAGATTGTTGAATAATCTTGCACCGTACTTAAGGAATAAAGTAAGACCATTTTTGTTTATGGTGGGTGAGAAAGAAAAATTAAGAATTGAGACTACAACAACAATTAGTCAGATGTTGACATAATCTAAGGCGACATCTCCACCAACACCTAGAACCTCGAAAGTGTCAGTGAGCGGTGACAGTATGCAGATAGATCAGACCAATAGTACCATTAACATTGATGATACTAATCCATTGGAAGGTTTCGAACAGAGTATCTAGGATATTGAAGACAAACTAAGACAAATTGAAGAGGAAAAGAAATTACTTGAAGAAGAAAAGAGCAAAGTGGAAGAGACAATGCAGAAATTGCTTGAAGATGAGAAGAGAGAAAATGAAAGGAAAGAAAGAGAAAAGAGAGAAGAAGAAGAGAGAAGAGTAAAAGTGGCAGCCAAGAAGAAAAGGGAGGATGACACTAAACCTTCTAATTCATCTACTTTGATTTCACTTGCCAGCCTAGCAACTGATGATGATAATCAAACTAATTTGATCTCATCCCTGTCAAAACTCATTCAAAAGAACAGAACATTGAAGAGCCTACAGAAAACCTTGATGGAGGTTATTGACAGACTACATAGTACTTTGGCTATACAACACACAAAAGCATATCCAAAACAGAGGGCACAAGCAGTGTTGAAGTCATTTGATGAGAATTTACTAATTTGTTGAATGTTGCAAAAGAAAAGGCACAAATTTCACATGATGCTAACCTATTTAGCACCATTTGTCAAAATATTAAGAATGACTTGATAAGTCTTGATACTTGTATCAAGGAACTTTGGAAATGTCAACAGGATGGGAAGATACTATACATTAAGTGTACTCTATCATATAAACTGACTAAGGAAATTGACAGTTAGATTGGAGGAAAGATGAGTGAGCTAGAGGCTCTATCTAGCCAGATACAACATCCATCTTGTAAAGTTGATGAATTTTAAGGACAAGTGGCTAGTATTCACAATGATATCAAAAAATTGGAACTTTGGAAAGAGCAGATTTTGAAGAGAATATCAAATTTCAGAGAGTCTATTGCTCTAAAAGTATCTTTTGTTGAGAAATAGTTGGAGGAATGTGTCAAGGCCAAGGACACCTATTCTAACTTTTTGTACTTAGACCTGAATGCAATTGAGATTGCATCATATGCTTTATGTGCAATTCTCACCTCTACTTAATCAACCAAAGAGACATGGACTAAAGGTATGGATAATCTTACGGCTAATTTTGATGATTGCATGAAGATTTTAGTAGCTTAAGGCAAAAGGACAACATTTTTTTGATAGCAGATGGATAGTTTTAGATAGATTTTAGCATTTTGACCTTTGTCGTTGATGTCAAAGGGGGAGAGATACAATGTGAAAATTGTAAATCAAGTAAAAAGAAGATAAATATTGTAAAGTATATTGTAAGGGGGAGCATATGCAAAAACTTAACATAAATAATAGATGTAGTTTTTGTTACTTAGCCAATTTTTCCTATTTTGTTGCCATCAATGCCAAAGGGGGAAATTGTTGACAATTGGCTAATGGAGATATGTAATTGTCATGGCAACACATGATGTACATGCTTGTAGGAAACCTCGGAAATAAAGGTACTTAGCTTTTGGTATTTAGAAAATTGTCTAAGTATGAACTTGGTATACAACAGTGTATTGTTTTGTTTATAACTTGTTGCTGATGTCAGATTATGACTAGCAAAGTTAGATGGAGATAGTATACATGTTGATGATGATGTGTATAACCTTGGAAATCTGTATGGACAGTACAAAACAGAGATATTCGTGTTTAAGCGAAATAGGACAGCGAAATTCAAGGAAAGGATTATTTTGTTTACAAAATAATTACTTGTCCAATTAGGGCCGACATCCTAGATGTTTACTCTAAGTTGGAAAAGTGTATTATGTTCTTAGCTGACCTAGCAGCAATTTGTGAAAAGGCATGGTACTTATGCAAAGGACATCTTGTGATAAGAAGTGAAATTGTGAAGTATTGTGTAATTGTTATGTTGAGCAATTATATGCGAAATTTTGTGAAAGCGACATATGCAAAGTTTTGTGAAAGCTATTTTGTGATCCGAGATCGAGCTAAAGATCAGAAATCCATCGAGAAAGAGTTATAGTATCTATATTCCAAAAGTCTAATTACTTGTTTGGGCAGTGAGCTCTTTTTGTAATTGGAAGTGCATGTTTGGGCAATGGGTTCATCTTGCATCTACTGTACTACAATTCCTAACATGGTTGGAATCTCCTAATAGGCATTTAAAGTCTCCTAACAGGGACTCTTTATACTAAATTTTCTCATTGACACCTAACAGGGTCCATCCTCTAACAAGGAACTTATACATTCTTGGAATATCGCAAAGAAATGAAGATGGAACTTATAGAGTTTGTGATCTTATATTTATGATGTATGAAAGGTTCCTATTTGAATACAAGAAGGAAATAGAAATAATATGTCTTATTAAGTTTTATATTCGAATGACTTAAAACTAATAACCTAGATCTAGTGTTCTTTAGAGTTGAAGTAAATTTATATAAAGCTAAGTTAAGAAAATATTCACTTCCTTATAGTGCAGATCTAAAATTGGAAGTAAAGTAAATTAAGATCAAATTTAAGAAAGTAGTCATCTAAATCTTGCCTGCAAATCTATGTGTTTTGGGTAAGAAAATGTGGGCATGACATTTTGTAAGGTCCCTTCCCATTAAGGACTTGAAAGACCATTAGTTTGACTACAATATAATTTGATTAGAAGTGGTCATATTAATTTTTTCAATAGAAAACATTACATGACTTGTGCAAAACATGATTGAGGAGAGTCTCTTTGTGATTTACTATAAATAATTCCATGTTATGTCATTATGGTGTTGAAGTGAATTATGTATCATTTAATTCAAAATAAAGAAGTACAAAAATGATTAGAATATAGATAACATAGTGAATATTAGTGATACTCGTTATGTTATTCTAAGAGATGTTATGAGTTGAATCCTATAATTAGTGAGAATAAGTACTTATGGCTGATGAATTTATAAATATGTAAGAAATTTCCAATCAATCTAAATGAAAAGATCATTGATGTGAATAATAATCTAAAGATGGGAATGATGTCATAAGCATTGGTGACTTCCATGAGGAAGTCAAGGACAAGGTGAGGAGTATGTAATACCCATCTCATTATAGACTTAGACTCAATTGAAGGGACTTGATTAATGTATGTGTAAGGTGTTATGATACATGTGTTATGAATTATTAATGTGGCTACCAAGATAGGTTTGGTATTGAACAATAGAAGGTATTCTTGGAAAGATTGCAAGTAGAGAAGTCGATATAGTAAAATGAATGATAAGTATGTGTAAATGATTTTCATATGCAAATGATTCATAAGAAAATGATGTTGGAATATTATATTGATCTAATGTGTTGATCTATGGTTTAATTAGGGATATGTGTTAATGTTTATATATATATATATATATATATATATATATATATATATATATATATATATATATATATATATATAAACATTGCAAGTAGAGAAGCCAATATAGTAAAATGAATGATAAGTATGTGTAAATGATTTTCATATGCAAATGATTCATAAGAAAATGATGTTGGAATATAATATTGATCTAATGTGTTGATCCATGGTTTAATTAGGGATATGTGTTAATGTTTATATATATATATATATATATATATATATATATATATATATATATATATATATATATATATATATATATATATATATATATATATATATATATGGGTTACTAATGTTTAATTTGAATTGTGCAGAGGATGATTATGAAGACCTTCGAGGAATCTATGCCAACTTTTGCACAATAGTCAAGATCTACCTCAATGTAAAATTCTTGTAAAATCAAATGTAAACTAGAGTTGGATTTTAAAGGGGTTAAAATGGACCATAGAGTGCAGTTTGGGTTAAAATAACCTAACCCACTTAACTACCTAGGGTTGGAGGTTAGTTGAAGGTGAGATCACAGTTAGAACTCTCATTATGACACCTCAAAATTGTCCCACCTCAAATGTGACGAAAATGGAAAGTGGGAGACAATGGAGTTATGACATGTTGAGTGGAAGATAGTGGAGGGTAAGAAAGCCATGTGAAATCATTAAAATAATGAGATGGAAAAAGAGAGTTAGGGTTTTAAGAAGAAGCTACAAAGACAAAGGGAGGACACTCCACTCTTGGAGATATGAAGAGATAGCCAAAGATTGTAGATGGAATGGAGGGATTGAAAAGATGGAGATGAAGATGGAGAAGGAGATGGAGGAAGAAGGATCTTGAAGTTGAAGTCTGAGATTTATCTTAAGGAAGAGCACAAGAAAAGATAAGTTATTTCTCTCTTTAGTTTCATAGAAGGATTCTAGTTAATGTGATAATAATGCAGTTGAAAGGAAGTTTTACATAATGTCTTAGAGAGAACTCTTAAAACAACAACCACGATCTTTGGTTTTAATGGGTTATTTTGCTCGGGGGTAGGGCTAGGGATCAAGAGGCCTCATGATGCCATTAATTGGTAGGGTGGAAATGAGCATTGTATGTGTAGTCGATTTACATTATTGTAATATTGCAAAGAAATAAAGATGGAACTTATAGAGTTTGTGATCTTATATTTATGATGTATGAAAGGTTCCTACTTGAATACAAGAAGGAAATAGAAAAAATATATCTTATTAATTTGTATATATGAACGACTTAAAAATGATAACCTAGATCTAGTGTTCTTCAGAGTTGAAGTAAATTTAAATAAAACTAAGTTAAGCAAATATTCATTTTCTTATAGTGCAAATCTAAGATTGGAAGAAGAGTAAAGTAAGATCAGATTTAAGAATGCAATCATCTAAATCTTGCCTGCAAATCTATGTGTTTTGGGTAAGAAAGTGTGGGCATGACAAAGGCTAACTTTGTACGTTAATCCCCTGTAGTGGTATAGGTAGCTACGCCTCCCAACCACGTGCAACCCGTATGCCCACTCCCGTCATGCTAATGGAGATAGTGATCTGACCTCAAATACACACAATACAATCATCCATGGCTAACCCTCACACCAAATAGTACAGAGGACTAAAACCAAGATCATGAGACAATGCAATACAATAGGTCCTAGTCAAACACTCTATAGGTCTACTATGTAGGGACTCTAGTGGACAGTAGATCGTTTGGCATCGCAAAGCCCAAGCCAAATATTGTATGGAAACTCTCTCATAGGAGGCCATCGTGTTATGTTCTTGGATGAACTACGCAAACGTTTGGTCCTCGGATAAACTAAACGGACACATACCTTCGGGATAGTCGTACAGGTATTTAATATTTTCTTATCTTAGTTAATTACCCATGAATTCATTTAGTTATCACTTATTAAAACTTCTTCACGTATACCTTATCAGGATAGTCAGGGTATACGAGAGAAGCCCCTCCACTAGTTTACCCTACATACCCATGATCATCACATGATGAGTGCACGTAGGCAATGCAATTTCCCAACCCAACCCCAATGAACATAACTCAACTGAAAGCAACCAAGAGTTCAGGTCTCGCAAGAACCTAACAAGTGCTCACTCATGTGCTCATGTGTTGGCACACCAACTACACGATGATCATAGACAACAACGACTGGATGAGAAACAAATAAAATACCAAGTAAACAATTACTCAACTGAGCACAAAGTTGGGAGTATGGATTTAACATGAATCCCAATGCAAGAAGAAACATTTATGGTCAAATTAGATTACTCACAGATATTTTGGGTCCACAACCAACATCATTACCAAGAAACACCCAAGAAAACTGGGCAGTACACAAATCGAGGCAAAGTCAAAAATGCCCAAAAACCAATGTTGACGAAAATCAATGAAATTGAAACTCTTTTCACAAGTGGGTATAAAAACTCTAGCTATCAAATAAAATTTGGGTTCGGAGTCCGTATGCAAAAATGACCAACATAACAATCCAAAACCTTGAAACCCCAAAACCCCCACACCAGAAAACCACAAACTCTCATGCCGACCCAATCGGGTAAAACCAAAGTATAGAAACAAAGGGGAACACTAGTTCTCTACCTCCTAACATAACAGTACCAGAAATTGACTCAAAAATGGAATCAAAACAAGAAAATAGAAGAGCCAAACCTGGTAGCCAAAAGGGCAAAATCAAGAACGCTCGAGATAAAATAATTGCCCCACAAAATTCGCCCAGAATCATCCAAAACCAAGGTCTCCACGAGACAAATCTAACGAGATCAACCTCACGATGATCCCACACTTGTAGCTCCCACAACGAATAAAACAACGATTCCTCCTTAAGAGGATTTGGGATTTTGCTCTCAAATTTCTAATTTGAAAAGTGAGAAGTGGGGAATAATTCCCTTTTTGGGATATATATTCAATTTAAAAGTGAAATATTAAATTAGGGAAATAACAAGGTCACTAAAATAAATCCTTCTAAAGCCCAAACCAAATCAGGTAATTCCAATTAAATGGAATTCAACTAGGACAAAGTTGTCGGTAGTAAAAATAATAAAATCAAAACTCAAAAATACCCTTAATCATTAAATCGCAATTTTCCTTAATACTTTCTGCGACCAAATGTGGATATCTAAATGCACAGAGAATACAGGTCTTGTCACAATGAAAATGAATCCAAATTTATTAAATCACCAGAGGGTTTAATTAACAATTAAACAAGATGCGTCACCCATAAAGGGACAACATTTGTCAGGTATAAACATTCGAATCACTAACTCCATGTGCCACTATCGGGGATATAAATCATGCACACTAAACAACACGATCAAGTGCAATTGCATAAAATCATATAGCCAAAGCCATAAATGGATTAAACCACATAATTAACCATTCATTTAATTACATCAAAATAATATATTTACATCACTCACTACATCATAAAACATCTCAAAGCAAGATTGAAGCAAATATACATAGCATCGAATCATAGTATCCCAAATCCAATAAGTCCATCATATAATCATAAACAAAGTATATGTCCGAGTACAAAACAACCACATATCATCATAAAGCATTATGTCACATCAATAAGCATCATCATGCAGATATGATCAAACTCAATAGCATAGTATCTAACATCTATGATACTAGCAATGAAAATATAATATCCAACTATCAGGTCATCTTGAATGTCATCCAATATGAGTATCAAAATATCTCTCGAAACCAAAATATAACAAGGTACAGAATGCAAACACGGGAGGCACTACAATGCCACACTAAAGGAGACCTAAATAATGATGAGATTCTTATAGAGGGATGAGTTCGCCAAAGGATCAAGGGTCAAGGTGAGAAGTTTTAATCCCCTTTTTTCTATTGTGCTTGGTCAAAATGTATTTTTTATAGGCTAATTAGTGAATTAAAAAAGATTGTAGACCCCAAAATTTGTCTTGATGTCAACTAGCAACATTGTTACTAATTTTCCTCTTAATTAATTAAATAATTTTCAATTTTCACTTAATTCATCATCATAAATCTTCTAATTCAAATTCAAAAACCAAATTTTCCCTCCTTTCTCATAATTTGTTTTAAAAAGCATGTTTGTTTTTATCCCAATCTTAATCACTTTCTTACATTTTAATCAAGTAATTTGTATTGTGTGGTTAGATCAATTTCTATTTATTTGTTATAGTTTTAAAAACTTCAATTATTTTCTTTTAGAAAAAAGTTAATTCTTTTATAAATAAATAAAATCTTTATTTCATTTATGAAATTCATGTATAATAGTTAAATAATTGATTTATTTAATTTATTTCGTAATTCTTCTCACATGTCCACTTCAATATTTTTAATTATTTAATTTTGATTATGTGTTTCATTTCACCTCTCAACTCTTGCTTCTGCTCAATTTAGTTATGACCAATGCACTTAATTTACAATCAAATTAGTTAATCCTCAATCAACTTTGTCTATTTGATTTATGCAACCAATTCTAAATCATAATTATATCAATCGAGTTGTCTCAAATCATCCATCAAGTTTGCTAGCCTCTTAATCTTAATCAAGGGTTAAAATCCTTGAAATTTATAAAAGCAAGCTCAACCTCCCCTTATCATCAATCACAATCTTTGAATATTTGTGCATTCATAAGGAGAACATAGTACTACAACTAGCAATCACACCTTGTTGTGTAATAGGTATGTTGAAGATATATTGTAGATCAATTACGTGAAAATATATCAAAATGACATTACTCTTTATGAATAAATCTATGTCTCTCTCACATTCTATTGATCTCCACATCTTATATCTCTATCTATTTATTTCATTTATTCTCTCACTCATTCACTCCATCTCCACTTCCTCTCTATATTTTCATAAATCCATATCTTTCTCTACATCTATCTCCCTATATTTATAAATATATGCATGATTTTATTATGATTTTTTTCAAAGATACTAATGATCCAATGGAAGCACTAATATTGGACTTTATTACTACCAATTTAGTATTTATTTTAATTATTAGTTATAATTGCTTAATTTGAGCTTAAACTTATTTAACTAAAAAAATTGTAATAATTGTTAACTTGTTTATTAATAAGAAAAGAGATCTTAATTTATTAATATTAGAAAATTGACTTAATTAATATTGTCAAAGTAAGATATTTTCTAATTAACTCTATTTTACTTAAGCTAAACTTTAGGCATATAATAATTATTTCTTTTATTAATTATCATCATGCAACCTAGGTTTTACCTTTTAGGGTTTTTATCTCTTTTATAAGGATGATCTCTCTTCGTATTCGTTTTTCACTTTTGATAATTGCAATCTCTCTTTTTGCTCATCAAGAATGTCTCATATGTGGGTTTGAGAATTTCAACTTCTATAGCTTTTGATTCTCTCTTTCTATGACAAGTGTTTGCATGCAGGTGATTCTTGGGAGCTGTGGGGTTGATCCTTCGTCAACACCAACATGGTATCACAGCTCTAGATCTGCATGCCCATGTTCTGTTTGTGAAAGATTTGACATCATTTTTCAAATTTGTGGCTTTCAAAGGATTTTGTATTGGATCTGGGAGGACCTATTTTTTCGAGCACTTTGAGCTCAAACAAACATCATCGTTGAGCTCAAAGCATCCAAAAATCCTCATTTCCAAATAAAATACGTCCAATTTGGACATTGTTGAAATCAAAGGCAATTATTTATTTTAGCCTAGGCACACAAATTGAGTGTGCAATTTTTTGGTGTGGAGCGCATTTTAAAAAGGCAAACGATATTTTTTGTGGGCCTCATGATACCAATCGTACCGTGTCGTAGAGGTCATATGAATCCTCACCACCATTGGCAAGTACATGGTGCAGCTACTACATCATTTTATTGTTAATTGGAGTCATTTTGAGGGTTGACTACGATTTTGGGCTCCACCTTGGCACCTCCCTTCTTGGGACCCACTGCAGTTTTTACATGTATTTTTTGGGAGTGTATTGCATAGGCAAAGCGCACAACCATTGGACAATGCAAGCCCCACTTGGTACATGTTGCGCTTCTTGGTCAACACATTTCTCTAGGACCCTGCACCATATTTTTTGGCTCCACCATTGGTTGAGTAGGCTCATTCACATCCTATGTAAATAGGTCACGTTTTGTTTGTGGGCTTGCACCACCTCAACATCTTTGTCCATTTTCGACCTGTGTGGACCAGTCCTCGACCAACGTAGAGGTGGAAATTTGGTGGGACTTTGGTGTTTTGGGAAGCGCATGGTTGGTCCATGCCTTGATTTTTGGCATTGTTCTGCCTCAGGCTCTTCCACGGGCACTGCAAACATTAGTCGCACCTGCAACGATATTTGGGTGCATTTTTCCTTATTTGCTTGCTTAGTGGTTTATTTATTTTTGCATGGTAGTGTGTGGTATTTTTAATTGGCAAATTTAATGTGGGCTTTTAGTGATTTTCCAGACAATAGTTTTTCGAAGAGTAGCTTTCTTCTTGATCATTTATCACTTTTTATGGGTGGTTTTGTGGCTTCCACCAGTAGTCGTTGACCACGCTTTCTTGGAGACCACGTCATTTTTTGACATTTTATCTCACCATATTTTAGGTGAAGATTTAATTGGCTCTTGTCAAAGATATTTTTCAATCAAATTTTATGATTGGCTCCACTTTAAAGACCATGTCTTCATGTGGCTTGTGGACTTTTAATTGGCGCTTTTGTGGGTTTGGGAGTTTTTTATTAGCTTTAGGTGGTTTGGAGACTTCGGACGGTGGTTTGTGGAATTTACATGCATTAGCCTCTTGCATGGCCCGTTTTTTTTTGGCACATGACCTTTATTGCCAAACATCATTTCAGATTTTGACTCTTATTTTGGCCACTGAATTTTTCTTCCAACACCGGCCCTATGTTTTCTGGCAAGTATTTCCAAGGACTAGATCTTTTTCCGTTAGGGGTAATTTTTTTGGGTTTTTTTTGCCACAATGGCCATTTGACCGTCAAACTTATGCTTGTCACATGCTGACATCAACACTGCATAAGCACTCCTATCACCATATGTAAACCCAAAAACTATGGCATAGTGTCGTGGACTATAAAACCACCTTACTTTTCCATTCTTTTTATCACCCCCTTAGACCTTGTTTGGACCTACCTTCAATTTTTTTGCTCATATCTCAAGCATACGGAGTTAGTTTTCCACAAACGAAATATCATCGAAAAGATGGTTCTAGCTTATCACATTGATACATGTAATTTTCAGTTTCGATACATTTTTTATGGTTTTTTCTACTATCAAAGTCGAGAGTTCTATTTTGCACTCGGGGAGACATGTATTGAGCATCCGAACTCCGATTTCAGAAATTTTCATATCGTTGGAAAGGTTTTTCCAATGATGCTGGTTGTTTTTCCGGATTCTGCTCTAGGAACATTCTATTAATTTTTGCTTTTTTGCATTATGATGGATATCTTGGTTGTTTCAGGTCTGGGGATCAATTTCGTTGCTTCAGATGATTCATTATGGGTTGTACTATCTATTGTATTAGCCTTATGTCTCTTCTAGTCTATTTAAAAATCATTTATATGCATTCTTACAAATGCATGGAGATAAAGTGTCATTGCATCTGTACTTTTGTTTAAATTGTTTTACCTTCTGATTCGAGCACTGTCATTTGAGGACACTCATGCATATTTCTATATTATTGGGATTCACCATATCTTGTGCCTTCTTGTAAATACACTACTCTAATTAAAGTGTCATGAGGGGTTGATGTTTTGTCTTTGTTTGTCATCTTCCTTTGTCCAGTGAGTTTTTGTTTTGTGACATTAGCCTTATGATATGTCTGAGATTGATCACCTTTGTAGACACATATGTATTATGTTGTGCATCTTGATTGTGGTTCATTGACATGCAGTTCTATTGGCCCACTTTTCCAGTTGTCTTTCACCTCACCCTTGTTTGCATTAGGGGTCTTTTGTTCATCATACTTCCTTGGTTTGATGGAGTGAGTTATGTATTCAATATGTGTTCCTATGTACTAGGTGGATGCAATGGCTAATTACCTATGCATTTCGGTGAGATGTATCATTTTCCATATAGACACTTTTCTTTTTGTTCCTACTTTGGTTGCAGCCTTCTATGCTTGATTGATCAGCTCTTCAGGCTTTGGTGTTTTATGACATCTCTGTCTACGAGTTCAATTGTTTGCCTTTGTGTGCTTCCTAATTCAAGCAGTGTCTTCTAAGAGAACTGATGTAGATTATAGTCTTCTCAACCTAGTTAGGTTCTATTTTAGTGAAGGTTCTTGATATCAACATTTACTTTTGACAAAGTTTGCAACTTCTACATACTTCAGTGGTGTTCTACATGATCATCTTTTGTTCCCATCTTTTGGTACATTCCCTAGTTTAGAGACTTGTTCAGTTCTTCACTAGTTCTTTCAGCATTCTTTCCATTTATTTCTGGAGTAGGATTTTTTCTCATGTGGTTTTCTTTATTTCTCCTCTTTACAAAGATTTGGTTGTGCTTGGGTACCTCATCAGGGTTTGTTGTCGCGACCCAAATTTACTTTCAGTAGTAGTTTCTAGGTATTTAGTTACTCCTTAAGTTTATCTTAAGGGGGGGTGTTAGAATAGTTAGATATTTTCTACTAACTATTTTACTTAAGTTAAACTTTAGGCATAAGATACGATAAGATAAGATAAGATAAATTTAATAATGTCCAACAGGAGACCAATGAGGGTCTAAGGGACTGGAAATAGTACAAAGGAAAAATGCCAGCAAGGGGAGCACCAAACAGTGTTCGCAGAAAGAATGTGAACGCAAAACAACAAAAGAACCAAGAAAAGGAATGCCAACAACTAAGAACTCCTCACAGGCGAGAAGTAGTCCAAAATGGAAAGGTGGGCATTAGAGCAATCAGGAACTCTAGAAGGTTGTTGCTGAGTGTGATCTATGTGGGGTCTCACAAATCTAGTGTGAACCGAGAGAGAACAGGGAGGCCGCTTCAATCCTTGGGCAGGGACTATAGGACTAAAGAAAGAGGTGATGAGCAGTGTAGGGGTCGATGTAGAGCAAAGATGGAGTTGTATGGTATGCTCGTGAAGCCGCATGGTCTCCTAAATTTTGAGTGCAAGACAGTGTTGGTCAATATATATGAAGAATGAGAGAAGAGACCGACACTCTCTGAACAAACAGTAAAATCTCCCTCGGATATCATAGTAAATGGGACAACAAAAAATAAAGTAAGACTCGGTCTCAACCTCCCCGAGGTGACAAAGTTGACAGATCTTGTCCTCCTTGTCGATCTGGTGATTAGTCTGAATACGTAGCTAGTGAGATCCCACTCTAAAAAATCCCAAGGAGATGTGAAGAGCGTGAGTCCAACGACGAGTGAGATACCAAGGGCGTAAGATGATCCCATCTTGGATATCAAAGAAGTGCTTAGCATAGAAGGTCATCCGCGAGCGAAGCCCACCTAGGGGATTCCTCCAGGTCATGATAACATATTGTTTGTAGATGTCAAGTCTAACATGCTCATTCAACTCCTGTCGAGGTGGAAGAAGATGGGTTGGAGCATCTAGAGAAAACTGAAAGGGGGGAAGACGATCCAAACTAATACCAATTGAGCCCAAAAGGGCAGAGACCTGGGTGTACCGGCAACGACACCTGTGTTCAAGGTCCGAACCCGCAACCTCCATAGAGGAACAATAAGCCAAGTAGGAATATCTGTGACGACCATTGGAGGAATCAGCGAAGCTCCAGAGCTAGTGAAAAAGGCACACTAAATCAAAGATGGTCCCCAATTTGAAAGGGTTAGCACCAAACTCTGCCAGAACAATGTTGTGTGGTGTGGACCAGTGGCATCTACTAATGTGTCGAAGGAAAAGAGTTTGGACTCTCCCAACAGAGGCCCAGTCAAACTCCAAGAGGCAGGGGCCCCAAACAATAGAGCCATGGAGGATAGTCAGCTTGACCAAGGAGTCAAGAAGAGACATCTTAGTCGTGGTGTTGAAAGTAGTGTCGCTCAAGAATAGTGAGGAAGCTAAGCCCCTTGTTGACTCTGGGCTACATGGCTGGTCTCAGACTGAAACAAGGTCCAGAAAACTTAACCCCCAAGTAAGTATATGAAGATGCAATCTCGATCTCAGTACCCTAGAAGTAAAAATGGAGGTGTGATGTCTTCAAACAATTGAAGACCATAAACCAAATCTTGCTTAGATTTACAACTAGCTCACGTGAGTCGCAAAAAGAGGCCAAGCCATCAAGGAGTCGTTGAAGACCATCAGGGGAAGATGCTAGGAGAATCACATCATCAGCAAAAAAAAGAATAGAGATCAACACTGGATGTAAATAACAACCATCGCCAAGGAGCGAGCAATCACAAAGAAATGCCTCAAGGTCGTCAATGTAGATGCCAAAGAGAGGTGGAGAGAGGACAACCCTATTTCACCCCGATAGTGCTCTGGATAAGGATAGAGAAGCCCTATAGAGTCCTGAATCTACCCACAATACACTTGTATAACCTCATAATAGATCTTACAATTAATTCTTTTATTAGTTATTATCATGCTACCTAGGTTTTATCTTTTAGGGTTTTGATCTCCTTTATAAGGATGATCTCTCTTTGTATTCATTCATTCATTTTTGATAATTACAACCTCTCTTTTTGCTCATCAAGAATGTCTCATATGTGGATCTGGAAATTCCAACCTCCATAGCTTTTGTCTCTCTTTGTGTGACAGTTGTTTGCATATAGGTGATTCTTGGGAGCTGTGGGATTGATCCTTTATCAAAATCGATAACTACTTTCATATTCATCAATCTTTTTATTTTAATATTTATAATTAAGTCAAGTTGTATTCCAAAAGGAAATTATAAACTAGCAATTGCATGCTTTTGTTCTTACAATGATGGATAATAGGTGTGTACTGATAATTTTGTTTAAATATAATATAATATATTGATTAATTAACATAAACATTAGATATAAATGATACGATGCTACTTATTTTAGTTTTCAATTGTGAAATAGTTTAGAAAGTCAATATTATATAATGTCTAGGAGAGAGAAGTCAGATGTGGGGCACCCTATGTTCACACCTCCTAAGATCTATCTTAAAATTTTCATTTTTTTTGAAATTTGTACTTCCTTCACCTTAAAAAAATAGTTTCAGTCTATGCGGTCATATATGATGCCACGTCACAATCAATTTAGCCAAGGTGTTTAAGAAGGTACTAAAACAAGGGAACACCCATTGTTGAGCATTAGGTCATGTTAATTGCTATTACTACGGCACAACATAATTGTTTTCTTTTTCAAATTTAGTAAAGCCATTTGCAAATATGTATTGGCATGATACTTTTGTAGTCTATTATTCAACTAATTGTGTCCTACTCCCATTCCCACTTCACCTCAAACTCTATTGGCGACTTCTCCCCCTTAATAAACCGGTGTCTCAAATTCAAAGAACCTCTCTTTTAACTAAGAAATCAAGATAGTTTCAGGTTTTTCAAGAGGGAAAAAGAAAAAGAAAAAGAAAAAAAAAGTAAAAGTGAAAAAAAAGTGAAGGAATAAGGATAAGGGAAAACTAAAATTTGAAAGAGGAATAACTAAAAGTGAAAAAAAAAATTGATGCACTTTATCATATTCTTGGCTTGTTTCGCAATATTTTTAGCTTATGAATTGTATTGTATAGTTGTGTTCAAACCCGTGTTGTTGACCTCATTACTAGATTAAAACCTAGTGAGAAATTGAAATTGATATACCAGAGAGTACACAGGTGGTTTCCTTCTTAGCCAAGTCAACACATTCAAAAAAGAAAGTAGAAGTTTGTAGCCTCTTTAATTAGTCCATTTGATTACACCCAAGGACATGCAAAGAGGAAATTATCAAAAGTTATAGATGAAGCAAACTTAAATAGTACAAAGATGTCTATGTGAAGTGTGCTTCTTTTCCAGTCACATAGGACTATAAATAGTACAGACTTTCAGATTTTAGATAATAGCAACTATAATTCTCTTAAGAATGGGAGTCCAAAATCCTGCCTTTTTTGGTTTTGCTTCTCTGTGTTTTAAACTCTTGTTCAATCTTTCATAAATTTTTGAAGTGTTTGAAATTTGTGTTTGAGATTTCTATTGTGAATCTATTTGTAATATTACATGATATATAGCCTTTTGAAGAAACGGGACCATGAATATGAAGCTTTATAGGATTCTTCTAGTAAAGGGTTTCCATGGTGAATCTAGGCAAAGTGTTCTTGACATACTAGAAGAAATAGAGAATGAAGGTAAATTTCAAGAAGAGGAACATTGTGTTACCAGTGATGAGGCACTTAATGGAGTTATCAAAAGTCTCGAGCCACACAAAAATAAATTGTTATGAATATTCCCTATTGGAGAGTTAATGTGACAACGATAGAGAGGATTAATTGTGTGATTGAAAGATTATGCCTATCGAATTACAGCGATGAAGAGGGCAAAAGCTACGGTGCAACAAGCAACCAGGATGTATTAGATGGTCATTAGGGGTTTTTTAACATTTTCAACTGTTGCTGGATACAATCATCTCGCCTATCTCATACAAGGAATGCCTTCAGCATATATAAAAGAGACAACATTACAATACATCACATAAAAGAGGACAATGGAGGCTTCCCATATAATGATTGCAAATTTATTGGTTAGTGTTTATCTTAAATTTGTATTGCATAAATCTTAGGTTTTGCAAGTGCCTTATTTGATTTGTTATTCTACTCTTACTCCTAGTCTTTACATATGCAAATCACCTACAAGCATATCCAACGGGATGGTTACAACATAAGAGAGTGATGAAGGTAAACAAGCAATAAAGACGTGTTGTTGGACATTCTGCTATTGGATGTGTTAATTTAATCTTCGATAGTCCCTATTTACACATGTTATATGTTTACTTATAGTATAAATTGATGCATGCATAGATTGAAAGGCAAGACCTTGAATGCACACCCTTTCATTAGCATATCCAAGGTACATATGTAGTGCCTCGAGTACCACAATGTAATGAATGTTGTTAATGTTATAAAGCCTCAAACTAAGATAAAATAGCAATCAAAAGGATAACAAGCAACAAAATTGACAAGCCTTCAAAAACAAGCAATTGACAATGTTGATAGCTCTCAACACATTGAGCCTTGTCAATATTTTGAATCTTCTTGTCACAATCCCCCTTCCATCACTTTCTCAAGCAGGGTCTCATATGGTAGGTGTAACTCTACAGAGTCTTGCTCCTTTGTCTCTCATTGATATTATCATTTTTAGTACCCATGTTCTATCTTTAATATAATTGCATCAAACACCTAATTCTAAGGTGATTTACCATTTAGAAGTTCTTGTGTTTTTATTCCTCCCATCAATGGGCCCTCTAGGGAGTGTCTCATCGCTACTCTTAAGTCCAAGGGCTTGGAATATAAGCATTTCTTTGACAAATGTTCAAAGGTAGAAGAAAGGTCTTTGTAATACATCTCCCTATCACATAGTAGAGTTAAGATTGTAAGGCTAAATGGAGTACATATGGTATTTTTAGAATGAAACCTTGGGTGTTGTTTTATGCTTCACAAATAGGTTGTAATTATGTTTGATCTTACTTGGCAACTTGGCTACAATTGTATAGTTTATATCCCATCTAAAAAATGATACGCAAGGTTTGAGCTAAACATTAAGATGTCCCTCTTGGTAATGGTCTCTCATCCCTATGGTCTCTCATCCCTTCAATCCTGAGGACCAACTACTTATGTAATAGCAACAATCATTAGTAAATAATATCAATCTTTGGGGAACCCTGCATAGGTAGGCGAGTTGGTTCAGGCGATGCTTTTGTCTTGGGTTTAATTTCTTCTCGTGTTTAAGAGGAGGGGTTGCTTATAGCTGTAAATTCACCTCTTTTTGATGTGTGTTTTATTCAACTACATGCAAAACCAAATACTCTATATTTGAAAGTAAAACACCAAACCCTCAAACCTCTTTATATAAGGTCATCTAACATGTTAAGCTTGTGTAGTAAGATCATGATAAGATAATATAAGATAATGATATTAATGTCCAACAAGAGACCAACTAGGGTCTATGGGATTGCAAGATACAACAGTGCAGAGAAGAGCAAAAGAGCGGGAGCGCCAAAAGGCATCCAGGGAAAAGAATTTTTTTTTTTTTTTAACAAGAAAAAAAGGGGGAAACAACAAGAAGGGAGAGAAGGAACATCAATCTTTTCTGGGTACAAAGAAATAATGCACAAAAGGATAAGGCCTAGGACGAGCAAGGGTCAGGGCCCGACTCTGTCACTGTCTCTGTGTAGCAATGGATAGGGTACAACCATATGAGGAACCCAAGGCGAGGTTTGACCAATCTGGTGTGTCCGAAGATGGGTTCATGCAGTCGTTTCATGCTCGTCGAAGTGGGCATGGAAGGAAAGAAGTCAATGAAATGACTTCAAGGTTCCTTTTATTGTGGATGCTCAATGATATAATGTGATTCACTTTGCATGTTGTGATTGCTCATGCTTGAAATTGGAATTTTTTTATTGGAGAAGACAACATGGTTGCCACCTCATCATTCTTATCTTATGGATTTATTTAAGAACATGTGCTAAAATCTTGGTTTGTGAAAGGTATTTGTTAAAAATGCAAATATTTCTTGCTTGATTATTAAAAAGTAACTCTTGATGAAGAAATTCTTGATCCTCAATCCTTCCAACTTTGATTAATTTTTCCAAAACTATCAACTTCGATGGATGATCATGATAGATAATGCTTTCAATTACTTCGTCTTTCCAAATTTGCTATATCCTCTTGAGATTTTCTCATGACTTGACTTGAATTTGCATCTTGAAATTGTAGATAGTTTGTGTTGAACTTCCTTTTCATTTGAAGTATTGAAGCAAGAGTTTGGGGCAACCACCTTGCAATTCAAGCCTCCTTCTATAACCTTGCATAACAAGATATCAAAGCATATTAAATTCATAAGAATGATAAGAGATGGACTAAATGAAAGAGATCTTAAAGTGTGCAAGAAAATTGCATTATTATCAAGCAAGAGAGAATTAAGTTTTCTTTCTTCTTGCATATCTCTAGCTCTGACTTTATGAACTCTAAAAACATAAATGAACAACTTTTCTCATATATGACAAGCCCTAATTTAATTTCTATCATCCTTATCTATGATTTTGAGAAAATTCACCTATATACGTGCAAGATCATTGCCTTTTAAATGATTTATTTCTCCTTTATTGTTTACCTATTGTCATGCTCATATTTTACTTCCCTTCTCCACAAGTCCTTGTCCTCTTTAGGTGTAAAATCACTGCCAACTGGGGAGAAGATTTGCTACCAATCTAGAGTAGCTTGTTGACTCTTGTCAGGAGAGGAAATAACATTTGTTCAATGTTGAAATAGGTCTAATTCATCCTTCTTATATAGGAATTTGAAGGCTAAAGAGATGCATACCCCAAGGCAAGCTAACCTTGGCCCAAAGCCAATGAAAATTTGATGTAATCTAAATTGATCTACCCTTTGCAAGGTTGACCTACACTCAAGAATCACTATGTTTTGGTTCAAATTTTGAATTTTCCTCTCAAAGATTGTCTTGTCTTAGGTTGTGCATTTTGTTTTCTCATTTGGGGGTTAGGATTCATAAAACTTTGGACAAAAATGCACAGGAGAAGGCAAACTTTCCTCTATCCTGGGCAATATTTTAAAAACAATCATCAAACTTGTAGTTTCTTGCTTTGAACCACTTCCCATTGTTCCAAACTCAAAATCTTTAATGCATTACCATGAAAGGACGAATATTTTGCTTGATCAAAGTGAAATTTCATGTATAATGGGAAAAAAAATTGTCCAAAGTGGATCTTATTCTGATCGGCTTGGTCATTATCTTCAAAGAAATTGATTACATTGTTCACACTACAACCCTTCCAAGTTTTTTCTCCAAATCTTGTCAAGTCATCATCATTCCAATTTGACATCAAAATTTTGGACTAAGGGAGAGATTTACCAATGTTTGGGCAAAAAAAGCCCAAAGAGGGTCAAATTTCATTCCATCTTGGCCAAATTCACAAGCAATTTTTTTTATAAAGTCCACAACCCATTGAAATTACCCTCTTTTCATAATACTTCACTCAAAACTTCAAGTTGTCATCATGTTATGTTCAAAAACCAAGTTGGGGGTGGGCGAAAATTCGGCTATGTCGAGAAATAATGCCCAAAGGTCGGATTCTAACCCATCTTGGGCATTTCAGTCATTCAATCAAAAAAATTCTAGGTGTTGAAAGCTATCAGACCTGCACAAATCATTTTATCTCATCAAAATTTGCAAGTTCACAAACACCCAAGGAAAAATGCGAGTCACAACTAAGGGGTAAAACATTGAAGGGCGGGGATAAATTTTTAGATAATACAACATGTATGTCATGGTAATGGTTTTTGAACATTTAGTTTTAATCCAATGCAATCCAAGAGGATAAATAATTGTCATAAGACAGGTGTAAAGTATTAACTTGATACACTTGGCCATGTATAAATACAACATTTGTTAGTGGTCATTGTTGACATGTTTGTGATACATCGTAATTGTCTTGAAGACCTACAGAACAATAATACTCACAAAAAAAAAAAGGGTCATACCACCAAAAAACTTCTATGAAAACCCTAAAAATGATGGTATAGAAGAGGAAAAGCAAGGTTGTCATGGAATCCGAGATCAGCCATTTTCACACCATAGATTTGATGCTTTTGAAGTTTCATGTTCAAAATTTCTTACAAACTTGGATAATACCTTTGCAAGAGGGAAAAGACACTACGTTACACAATATAAAAGAGGACAACCCAAAACAAGACTTGGGTTACATTTGATGAAAAAATTTCTCCCACATTTTTGGGCAAAACTGTATTTTTGTTCAGAATGATTATGATAATAAGAAGCATATACACTAGCTTACATTTTATTGATTTATTTTCGGGCTGAAGAAGACAAATCTATGAGAGATTCCTTCTGCAATGGACAAAACTTCAATTGTCATAGAATTGTTGCTTATCTATAGCCATCAAAAGCCTTCTAAAAATCTCCTAATACAACACAAAGGACATCTATCTCCATTATGATTTTTCCTTTATAGCAATTTCAAACTTTCAACTTAAATAATTTTAATTTGACTACAAAGTACAGCCTACTATTACAACCTGTAGCTTTATTGATGACCAAAAAGCAAAGAAATGATTATGAAAGGCACCTTGATTTGTGGTACCTATATAACCTAATATAAAACATTCAGCAAAATACAAAAATATTCAGCTTTGGAGATTGTTATGAGGTTTCTACTATCAAACATGGCACACAGGTCTACAATGCATCGAAGAAATAGCCAATGTTGTTTCCTTGGCTGCTTCTGTTCCCAAAACAACAAACTGTAGACAATGCCAATCTCAAAAGTAAGAAAAACCAGCCATACTATTGATGATTAGATTGAGGACCTAAAAAAAGTTTGTGTTGCAGTGCCAAAGTGTGAAACGGAGCATACTACCTGTTGATAGTCAAGGGAAAATTGCATAAATTTACCCTCACAACTTTCTACTATTTCTGCAAAGTGCTTCGAAATTCTTTGCTTGCACTTTGTTGAAAACCAATAGCTGAAAACAGTTGCCACGAATATCTAAAGAATCGCCAACAAAGCTATATTACATAGATAATTTAAACAACCAACTTAAGAGATCCTACCAGAATATATATTTTCAATTGTCACTTTCTTACCTGAGTATTGGCAATATCCTTATAACCAATATTTATATTGCCAAGCCCCTATCATTATAAAACATCACGCCTAAAGTGATCCAAACTTTGAAATAGCAGTGAACATAGTCCATTTTCATCAAAATCTTAACAATCTTATACTGCTTTCTTTGAAAGTGGTAAATTGAGAAAGCACCACCAACTGTTCATCCTCAGTTTGAGACATTAAATGTAAAAGCTTGTCTAACAGTTTAACTTTTATCGATGCATTGTAATCATTAGAGCTATTCTCAGCTTATTAACATGCTTTTATGGACTATTGCTTCTGGTGTTTGTTTCTTTTTAAAAACAAATCTACATGAATTAGTTGGTTGTATACTGTGTCTATATTCTAGTTATCTTAGAGATTTGCTTCCAATTAAACTTAATCTTATATTTTTCATCTTCCATGTTCCCTGAAGCAATTAATGTCAAACATTATGAATCTCCTGCATTAGAGTGAAACATTTGAGTGCATGACATAAGGGTATGGATTGTTGTCTACTTTAGGAATATTTGGGCTAATGCTTAAGTTCTGTATTTATATAACAGTTCTATCCCCTTTGGCAGAGTTCCATATAGACCTTGAAATGAGAGCTAAACCTATAGCTGTGATACACTAAAAGAATGATTTCAGATCTCCCTCACACATTTTCAAACTTCAATAGCTTGTATGCTAGACTCTAGACACCACTCTAAAAGTTTGAATGAAATCACTATTTTCACAAGACATCCCTCTTGAGAAACAATTATAATAAAATAATGATTGCAACCGATTCAAGCAACTTTAAATCAAAAAATAATTTCAATATGGAATGTTGTGATAATGAATGACAAAAAAAATCAGAGAAATGGACTCTTGTGAACCAGTACTCATGAAACAGGGGGCAATGAATTCGACTGGTAAACTGGACAGCAGAATTCTGATAGCAATATCACAAAAAATGAAAAATCATTACAATATTAGGATGTCGTAATTTGTTGCAGATTTAAAGAATAACAAACAAACAACTTTCCAATATTAGAATGTTGCAAATTTAAAGAATAACAAAAAAAACTTTAAAAGTGTTAACTGTTATTGCTAACCTCTGTCTGCTCAGATTTTTTCCGCTTTTGGATCCTTTCCTTTTCTCCTTCTAGTGTACTTTCTTTGTTTCTAGCGTACAATCATGCAATGCTTGACAGCAGTGGACTAATAAAATAATGCCATCTTTAAACTGAAATGGAGTTACTCCCTGTGTACAAGATTATATAGAACCTTCAACCATTCTTTATGTACATCTCCTCCACCAAAGAAACATGTAATAATATTATTTCATTATTTTAGATCTATAGTTCAAGGAAATAATCTTGATTCTACACTTAGTCCAGATTGGGGTTCTATGAAGGAGGGTAACCTTAAAAAGTGCAGCTGGTGCTGTTCTAAAATTTTAGGAATATTTTAAGCTATCAATTGTCAGAAACTTTGTGCTACGGTTCATCTTAGGACTTAAATCTATAAAACAAGTTTTTTTTTTTTAAATCTTTTCAATTTTTTTTTCCTATTCTGAAATCTAGATATGGATGTCTGACAAATGGCTAAATTATGGAACAATTTCTAACTCCACCCTATTTTCACTCGTCAAATTTACAATAACTTATATTTTCTTAAAAAAGATTGACCAGTGTAACATGGGGACGCGTCCCCCCCCCCCCCCACAACTGGGCCGCACCGCAGACGGGGAGACGGTGTCTTGGTGTTTCAAGTGGCGCCACTCAAAGTGCCACCTCCGCCGGAGACGGTGAGACGTCTTCGTGTCCCTTGTGGGTGTGAGGGGACGCGAGGGGTGCGAGGGGATGTCGGGATGTCTCCTACGGCAACAAGATGGGGGAGATTTTTATAAAAAAAAAAAGGCATTATTTTAATATTTTTTTGGTTCTATTTTTGTTATAATGGGATATGGTGCCCATTCCTTCCTCCTCCTTTGTTCAAAAGCCTTCTATTCTTTATTTTCATTCACATTTGCATTTCTATATCTGAAGACTAATATATATTATAAATTTAAAATTATATAATTTGACACTTTTTCATTTGTTGATGTTCAATGTTCATTGTTTGCCATTTACTCATGAATCATGATGTTGTAGTTCAAAACTTCAATGCAATGTTCAATGTTTAAGTTTTTTAGTATAATTGTAGTACATCTTTTCATAACTAGCATTTTAAGTACCATATGTATAGTATATACACCCCTGCTCCCCCCGCCACCATCCCCCTGCCATCCCCAAATCAAGGCTCCTCTGTCCCCCCGTCTCATAGGGCAGTGTAACTATGGAAGATTCTGACTAATTCTATGGCAATTTATTTATTTTTCCAAATTTAAGACCCTAGATGATGAGGAATTGTGGTTAAACCCCAACATTGGAAAGTTGAATACTAACAGAAATGATTATCTCCAGGAGGCACTCAAGACTGTTTCACCAAATGCAATGAACAGGTTTCATCTTTGCCAGTGTACTCCCAGCCTGTGATAAAATGGGAGCTTACAAAGAGACTATGGACATCAATCAAAGCATAAAGGATAGGGGAATTTCATCAGATGTCGTAGTTGCAAGTGCCCTCATACACATGTATGCAAAATGTGGAAGAACAAACAAGGCTCATCAACTGTTTGACAAATCAAGATATGCACAAAATGGGTTGGCTGAGAAGGCCTTACAAGATCTTAAAAAGATGCGAGTGGTTGATGTAAAGCAGAGTATTGATATTCATCAATTCAAAATCAAGAGTCGATTTCTTGCATGCAAAATGTGGTAACATTCAGAGGGCACGTCAACTGTTTGATAAAATGCCACAGGTGTCATTTCATGAAATACCATGGTTACAGGATATGCACAAAATGGATTTTGCACTGATGCTCTCAAACTCTTTGAACAAATGAAGCACTCTAAAACATACCCTGACCATGTAAGCTTTGTTTGTCTTTTGCATGCATGCAGCCATGCAGGTTTAGTGGACACTTCAACAGCATGGGTCACTCGTATTGACAGCAAGTCTCCTCCTGAGGTGGGTTCTAAGAATGCCACGACTTATGTTCTGTCAAACCTCTATGCAGATATGGGGAAGTGGGAAGAAGTTCAGACATGGTAAAGATATTGATGAATGAAAAAGTACCCAAAAGTAGTTAGATTGCAGGTCATAAAAAGGTTCATGCTTATTGTGGAGACTGCTCATGTCCACAGATACAGGTTATCTAAACAAAGTTACAGAATTGTCTTTGGAGATGAACAGAGCAGGGAGTTTTCCAGATATGTGCTGATCAATATGAGAAGTATACTGTAACATTATTTTGTCACCATAATAAGAAGATGGCTGTTGTATCTGGAATGCTAAACACCAACTATTAGAGTCATCAAAGGCCTATGAGGAATATATATTTCCAAAAAAATTGCTAAGACAGAGATGTGAACAATAAGAAAGCCAAGGTTCTTGCAGACATCAATGGTCAAGATAGTGAAGCAATCCATAAACATAGGTTTGCACCATTTTGGCCCTGCAAGGGAGTGAATTTTATTTGCAGTTTCTAGTGCAGGTTTTACTTCAGTTTCTAACCAGTATTATCTTCAGTCTTTGAAGTATAGAATATGTTGTAGACTTAATAAACCAGATGTCTAACATGTAATGAGTATCACTGCCTAGGCACAAGGAGCAGTTGTTGAACCCCTGTATTATGACACGGTAGAGGAATTATGACATTGAACAAAAGTTTCGAAAATTATGAGGGGAAACTGGAAAGTATATCTTGATAGTTCTTTTCTCCAAAGCATTTCCATTAAAATAATATTCAACATTGACAAATCTTCAAACAGCCAAATACAGAATCTGTGAATGTAAACTAAAAATCGCTGCAGGCAATTCAAGTTTTGAAATAGTGAACAAAGTAAAATTCCTCATGAACAAGACAAATTCAAAGCCTGGGATGCTAACAGATCTTTCAAACCTCCAACAAGGATCTTTTGGTTTTTCACATCCAGCGGTAGCTGCCGCAAATGATCCACAGGGCATACAACATCAAGTGAAACAGTACTTATTATTTCTAAATTTGACAAGTTTTGTGAAATTAATTTATGAAAATGATAGGTTAAAGGAAAAGGTTGACTCCACTCTGAGGAAGTGGGACTCCGGTACAAATTCCGGGCTTTTAACATGTGGCATAGGATGCATATATGATATATATCCATGTTTGAAATCTTTTCTGGAGGTCAATGAATCCCCAAAAACTTTTGGACCATGTAACTCAGAACAAAGAACCTAAGAAACTAAATCTTCATTTATATCAAAAAACAAAGATAAAGTTATGGTTATGCACAGTAGAGTTATGGGTACTTAGAGAGAAACCTATCTACAAACAGTCCAAAATTACTTGGATGCACAACACACCAACTAATCAATCTCAAAATAAAAATAAAACAAATAAATTTAATAAACAAATAGATGATTAAGAGTTTGATGGCTATCACTGATTGTAGCTCATGATAGCCACCTCACTGTCTTTGGCTGAAAGAAAAAGAGGTCAGGAAGCCACCCCTATTCCCTATAACCTTTCACCATCCTGTCCTATGAGCCTAGATGGATAAATAAATAAATAAGATGATACTGTAATAAAACCCACAAACAAGGAAATGAAACCAAGAAAAGTATCAGGAAGCAAATAGTTGCATTGGGCTACACCATTACTCGCTGCTGTCCCTGTGCAAGCAGAAAAGCTCTCACCACACCTGCCACTCCACTCTGTCAACAACATAATTCTCATTTTGAGATCGCAGGCTTTTGCAGAAAATAATACCACGAGACAGGCAAAAATAATCAAACAGATGAAATAATCACGAACAGAAAGAGGGCTTCTTAAGCCGATGCAGAGTTTGTGTAAATAAAACATTAAACAAAAAATGTAATAAACACGTATTGCCTTAATACTACCTTCTACATGGGACAAGGGCACCCAAAAACAAATGGATCTGCGGATTATTGAACATGAAATATACAGACATATTATTATACAAAGAAAGGGCATGGTGCCCAGTCACCATTCTCTCTCAGGATGACCATGAGGGGCCCCACTCTCTCCTCACAAAAGCCTTTGCTGCCCTTCTTTATCTTATCTTCTTTCTATGCAAATGGAGGAGGATAGGGTTTTCAAGCTTTTCAAAATGGACTCAAAATATTAATGGAAACAATTCAATATCATGATATACTACATGATTCCTCAAGAAGTGTATGTGTATAAAAGGCAATAAGTGAGAGATCTCAATGCCGAACAATGTAGTTTTCCAGCACAGGTTCGGGCAGTGGCGAAGGTGAGAGAGTAGGTGTATCCTTTCTCCACCTTTATTCCCTGGCTTATCTACAAGTCATTACCAAGAGACGCAGTGTGCCATCCAAGCCATTGTCCGAGCCATTGTTCATTGCACAATAAATTGTTAAAGTAACTAAGATTGTTTCTGCAAATGTATAGTCATGGCCATTGTTATTGATGATTTTCAAATGCAGATTTGGATCTCATATAAATATGAGAGGAGACATGTCTCTTCAAAAGACATGTCCCTACAGTTTATCATCATTTAGTTAATAAATAACTATATGTATAACTCACCTTTAAGCATATATATAATATTAATATATTAACCATATATGTAATATATTATTGTATTATTATTATTTAATAATATATAATGCATAATATATAATTATATTACATATAATATATATATTATATATTTACTAATGCGAGAAGTTGTTCAACAAGAGATAGTTAGTTAGGAATGTACAAAGAATATGAATATCTTAGTTTATTATAGGGAATGGAACTCTAAGCAGGGAATGAATCTATCTAAATATATAGTGCTAAGTATGTAACATATAGTATTGAATTAGTAAGATGGGAAGATGTAAACTTCTGAGTTAGGGTTATGTGAGTCTAATTTTGTTAGCCGGTGTATTGTATAAGCATGAATAACACTAAATTCCAACTATCATGTGAATGTTCATAGACTTTGGTATGGAAATTATTGGATTGATTATAACCCTATAATTCAAAGAAAGAAAAGTCGCAATGAGGTCATCAACCTAATACAAACTAAAGGTTAGGTATCAAAGTTAAGTAATAAGCGGATTATAAGCCATGAGGCATGTTAAGACCAATGATCAGCTCCTACATCGACAACAAGGAGATAGTTGTAAGAGTGAATAAGTAAACATTGACATTGGATAAGTAAACTTTGACGACATCATAATAATGGTTTCATACCTAAGTAGTTGCAAACCTTCAACCTAAGGGTGAATTCATAAGTCATCTATGACTAGGAGCCGTGAAATATGGAATTATTGATAAGAACAGTAGTATTCAGTGCATTCTTGGATGATAATTAGAACTTGTGTAAATGATGGAATAAACAGAACAGTGATATATATGTATATGTATACAAGATCTTACCAAATTTGGTGAGAGAGATAACACAACTTCAATCGCTTTATTGTGGTGAAATTGACCTAAGAAAGATTATGGGTAGGAGCCCTAATTTTCAATTATATTAAATTGATGATAAGAGATTTGACCTTGTAATTTGCAACTCAGAGTTTAACTCTACTGTCACTAAGGTCCCCACATGTTAGAGTCTTCAAAAGGAAACCAATACAACAACAAGAGGATTGATGGAGACTCATTTTCGTATCCTCGCATTTACACTTTTGAGTGAGTTTTGATTAGGGAAAACCCATCTAAATCAACTCAAGATCCCTACAATGTATTTGGGAGACCTAAGATTCCTCATTATCCTCAGAGACCTTGGTATGGCCGTATTATGTTAGTAATGTAAATTTAGTAAGTAATTGGATTTATTTCCTTATTTGTCTGATTTCAGATATTGGTTTTTCAATGTTCTTTCCTTTTTGCCAAACAGTGTGATGTAGGGGCTGTTTAGCCAACTGTATTATTGATGATTCTATTTTGCCTCTTGGTCATGTCTTCACTTCTTGATTAAAATTTTACTATTGTGGCCACTCCTTATTTCTTTTATTTTTAGACTTTTGCCTTGGATGTTTCATCCTTGATGTTGAATTTAATTTTTGAAGCAGTTTCTTTTAAATTTTGTTGGCAAGTGACATATGATGGGCCCACCAAAAAGGATTCCTAACAAGTAAGTGGATGTTTAACATTAAGGTTTGGGGTTATTAGTAAGAGCATTCATGCCCCACCCTCTCCCAGGACTTTGAGAATAGAATTAGTGTTATCCGTTGACTGTTATAAGTAATGAAATTGCACCCCAACATAAATATGGTTAAGGTCATGAGTTAACCAAAAGGACTTCTAGATGGAAAGGTGCATGTGTAGTGATGGACTCATTGAGGATCCTATCAAAAAATCAATGCATCGTGGGAACTCTTAAGGGAAAGTATTTAACCTTAGATAAAGGAACAAGTTGTTTAATATGAAACCTCATTTGAGGGAGTCTCGTACAACTGTTACCCGATGAGAGGGTATGTGGAATTTGGAATATCTTTTTATATTATTGTTATTAGAGACTCTATAAGCATCATATACTCGATTAGAATGTATCATATACTCGATTAGAATGTTGTTTATATGTGACCAATATATTTTAAGGAGTATTTGACCCTGGAAAATGTAACCATGTCAAAATTTTGGATTGAACTGCGCTTTTACTAATGGTAATCAGGCAAATATGTTATCTCCCCTAAGTATGTATGAGAATTATAAATCATTCTTTTTATAAGAGTAAATTTTGGAACAAGTCTCGACAAGGTCTAGCATAAGATGAACATTTTAGTTGTGCGACTTCCAGGAGGAAGTCAAAGGCTAGTGGGGGAGGATGTAAGCACCCTCCTCGTATGTAATTATCAACTATGAATTCTCTATTAAAACTGTTATAGGAGATTTAAATGGTTATGAAGTAATGTTTATATTGGGAATGTCCTAATAAAACTGAGGACAGTTGACACATCCATGTTTTAATGCTCAGTGATTCGAGAACTACTGCATTATCTCGACTGTTTAAATATTAAAATTTCACTAATGATGATACGAGGCATTTTCACCTGATGATAAGGGTGTTGATTTTGGGAACCTCGATGATTAAGTTTTATGCTTTCAGATAGTTCAGTATTCCTTAATTAGTGATGTTTATGATGTGAGGTATATACATGCCTAACGATAATTATTCTGGTATTTTAATCTGAATTAATGAATAAGTTATGTTATATTGATTATGTGATTACTAATGATTAAATGTGAGTAGAAATGAATTAAACAGTTGATTATATGAAAGATTCATGTTCTAATTTATGTAACTATCCAGATAGGTTTTGAATATATGCATGTGATTTTCTTGAGCTACTAATGTGTGCAATGAGTGTGTAGGATATTTTAGCTGAAAATTTTAACAGAGAAATGAAACTGAACCCTATGTACCAATTGTGGAAACCAGGGTTAAATCTGATGAAATGGAATCAAACTCCCTTAAAAACCCTTGGTCAACCTTCTGTAGTTTTCGAAGTAACATGTTTAAAACATAGTGGTTATTTTTACAACTTAAAAAAAAATTGTGTGTTTTTGCCCTTCAAATTTTGGGCATGACATTATATATATAAGATATATAATGCATAATATATATTATATTACATATATAAGATATATTATATATATAAAATATTTATCTTAAAGATTATTTATCATCAACAAATACTAGTCAAGAACTTCATAACATAATAGTCTCTTCTAATCATAAGAGCCTGATTAGTTAAGTCGTTTATATATATATTCTTATCAATAATATGAGACATAAAACAATGTTCATAGAAATCATGAATACAAATACTCAATGTAATGAGTATATCACTTTGACTGATGCTATACTTCAACATAAATATTGTGCAAAGTACAACTATTGATTGTAACCCTCCCTAGATACGCAACGTTTGAGACAACATTATTTCCAGCAATGGGTCTTGTTCTCAAGCATCTGAATGACACAATCTGGCAGTTTTCAATTATTAAAAGCCTACCGCCTAATTTACTCTCTACTCCACGTGCTTTTTAATTTTGGATAAATATATCTTGTTGTTATTATCTGAAAGTGCATAGATGACTTCTTCCTAACCTATGATATGTAAACCTAGTAAGAGCGAAAACCATGTCTGTTAGTTTTCGTCTTATTGATACGATCATACATGTATATAAGTGGTTGTAAATTTAATTTATATTCATAATCTTTTATATATATAACAATTTTAGTTTGATTAATATCAAAATTTTATGCAAAACCACAAGTACGCCAATGTGTTTCCTACCCACTTGGCTCTGTGATTGAATACATGTTTTCATTACATAGCTTATGAGCCATTTCAATGGTTTAAGATAATTTATTACTGTACATCTAATAATTCATCCAAACTAGACAAATCCAATACAGAAAAATATCCTGATTGTCATAGCCAGTAATTAATTGATACTTATATTATCACAAGACGAGGTTCTATATGTATTGGATTGAAAAGAATACTTCCTACAGTTATTATCCACATACAGACAGACAGCTCAGAAGTTTTTTCTAGAGTCTGATGTGATGTGAAACAAAAGCCGGCCATACAGGCCAGTTATCTATATAGCAAATTACACGAGTACCAAGCCCATGACATAGAAGACTCAAGCTCATCAATGAAGAGAAAGTGCATATCAAGTAGATTACTATTCAAAATTGCATTTATCTGCCACATTTAATGTGTCCATTTCCTGCAAGCACCTCCAAAGAATTTTAAATGGTTTATGATGTTACCATCCTTATGTCCAGGCTGATCAAACCCTACAATAAAATTTGATTTGGAAAAAGTCAACTCACCATTCTCTGCAATAATTAAATGTAGCCTCGCTTGATGTGGTGAAATTATTTCCTTGTTCAAAATGAAATAATCGTCTTGAGAATTTGAAATACAAGTTTGAATTCCCAGGTATCAATGCCTTCACCAACTCAGGCAACAGATTTTGAATGTTATCTCAGCAAGAATCACTTGAAGATTTTTCACTTTCTAGTCTTCATAAAAGAATCCATCGTCCTCCATTTCAGCTTCGTCTTCTCCAGTACTGGTACCTCCCATAATTGACAAAAACACAACTATTGCAACAAATTGTGTAATCAAGAAGTACTTGCCTCTCTTCTTGAAAATCTTTTCCTCTTCTGTTTCTGTTCGTGTTTGCTTCTCCTTTGAACCCCTATATTTGGCACCTGAAGAGAGAAGTTTTGCAGATGGTCATATATAATCCCATTTAAAGTTACTTAATAATATTATCATTATTAGAAAGCACACTTGCATGTATATTAATCAAAAGGAGTCAAGTGACTAACAACTGTAATCCATCATGGTTCACCTCCAGATGAAGTGCGTGATCTACTTGTCCTTGAGCTGCTGGCAAAATATGTGGAAGACCTGGGCGGTGCTGATGAACTGCTGGCCTCAAGGAATTCAGTTTTCAGATTCTCGGCATATCTAATGAGATTATCATGTTTCATTAACTCTTGCCTCAATTTGGATGAATCCTGCAAAACAACCACTATGGATGATGTGTCTATGGCCACATTAATACATAGATCACAATCAGAGATAGAAACAAACACTAAGTTGGTTAATCGCCCAGCTGTAACATATAGTGCCAAATTTTCACCACTGTACCAATCATTTTTTAACAGGATGTTACAAGTTAAAAAAATGTTTCAAGAAAAAATAGCAAAGTTTTTATTTAATTTTTATCTACGTAAGGTATATCCTGAATCCTATGCCACGCAAAAGGCAAAACTGAACTCTCGCAAGTTGCATCTAACATGGAGTCAATCAAATTATATTTAACACAGAGCAAAAGATTGATTTTGTTAAAAAAGGTTATGATAGGTAAAGAAATTTAAATTTATTTACACAAATGGAAAGTTTATAACAAAAATCTTCTTAAACTTGTGCCAAGTCCATTATAAAATATGAACTTTGCATGAAGATCATTTCCCAGAGGAACGGTATTTTTTTTGTATAATAAAGCAAGGATTCACTAGTGCAAAATAGCCAAACAAACACATATCATGAAACAAATATGATGTCATTGCTCAATGCTGACAAAGGGAATGCCTCAATTATCTTGAACAAGCAAAACAATTTATCCAAAATGCTTGATCACCTAACCATTACCAGAAACTATTCTTACCCCTTAATCTATTCACTGAAATCATGAAAAAGTGAAGTGTGTAATCACACGATCATCATTTGATGACAACAACAAGAAGTGGTTTATTCCTAATAAAGAAATTGCCTTCGCATTTGTGGTCCTTTAAAAATCCACAAATTTGGCATTCATCTTAGACCAATTGTTAACGCTAGGTATTTCCCCAACTATAATCTTGCCTCCCACCTAGCTATGATTATCTCTCCTATTATTGGGAAGCATTTCTACATTAAGTACTCCACCCATTTTGTCATCTTATCAAAGATAGAAAAGTAAGAAAGGACAATATCCCAATCATTTTATGTGTCGGTTCTTCCTTCTTGGTAACCATTGTCCATGACTCTTCGGTTACTCATTTTATGATCGAGTGCTGCTTTCATTATGCGTGTCTTTATTGCAAGTGGTGTCGAATGAGGTGTCATCACTTCAACGTGTTCAGAAAATTAATAAAAACAAAAGAAGTTTGGAAGGCCCGACGGTAAATGATTATTATTGTTATTGTGATATCGTCGGTCTCGAGATGGTTGATCATGTTTCTTATTATATGCTGTATAATGTTAAACTCTGTGCGATGTGCATGGTCATTTTCTGGTGATTATCTTTCATGCTCAATGTTTTGAGAAACATATCAGTCTGTCTTAGACTTTCAAAATATGTATGAGACATTTTCTGTCTGCATTTTAATCTATTGTGAGTTGTTTGCAGATATTCATATTGTTCTATAAACTCTGATCTAATTGTGTTCATTGTGAAGAACAGAATTTGAAAGAGACAGAGGACTTGTAATTTTTTTGCTTGAGAGAATTAATAAAGATCTATCTTTTGCCAGTTGGGTTGTTTCCTTCGCTGAGGGCTTTTCCCAGGGTAATTCTTGTGTTCTCTACATTTGTTATATCGGATTTTCTTTTCTTATTTGTTTCTGGTTATTTCAAAGCGGATCTGAAGAAATTTGATCCAAAATCAGAAGCATACTCAAAATTGTGCTCTCTGTTTCTCTTTTAGCTAGTTATTCTCTGTGTGAAAATAGTGAATGGTTTGACAGTTGAAGACAGGTGAGATGGCTCCTCAAATTTTGCTTCATGGAAGCCCAGGGTTCTCATCGCTATTGAAGAGAATGATGTTTTGGATTATGTCAATTCTGATGTTGCAGAGCCAGCTGATGAAGCTGAAAGAAATCAGTAAAAGAAGAACAAGATTATGGCTAAAGAGATCATGATCAACTCTGTCAAGGATCATTTGATTTGTGACATTTCAAAATTGAAATCAGCCAAGGAAATGTTCAAGACTCTTATGGATTTGTATGAGTTTAATAAAATTAACATATAGCTAGTTATTCTCTGTCTGTGAAAATAGTGAATGGTTTGACAGTTGAAGACAGGACAGATTGCTCCTCAAATTTTGCCTCATGGAAGCCCAGGGTTCTCATCGCTCTTGAAGAGAATGCTGTTTTGGATTATGTCAATTCTGATGCTGCAGAGCCAGCTGATGAAGCTGAAAGAAAGCAGTGGAAGAAGAACAAGATTATGGCTAAAAAGATCATGATCAACTCTGTCAAGGATCATTTGATTTGTGACATTTCAAGATTGGAATCAGCCAAGGAAATGTTCAAGACTCTTATGGATTTGTATGAGTTTAATAATATCACTATATTTTTGCACTAAGGCATCAACTACTACATGTAAAAATGGAAAGAGGTGATTTTGTAGTTTCATTCTTTATGAAAATTATACAATTGAGGGATCATATTAGTGCAATTGGTGAGACACTTTTAGACAAAGATCTAGTCATACTTGCTATGAATGGACTTCCCCATTCTGGGGAATCCTTCATTCAGAGTGTTAGTGGAAGAGATGAGCCTCCAATATTTGACAGGTTATGTGCAGATTGCATTCAAGAAGAATGCAGATTGGAAGCAAGAGGAAATGGTCACAGAAATCATCATGAAGATGATCATGCTCCTGTAGCTCACACTTCAAAAGGAAAAGGGAGGAAAGGAAACTTCAAGAGATTCAGAGATAGAAACTTTGAATCAGCTACTGACTCCAAGAAAGAAAGAAGGGATCTTTCCAGAATTCAGTGCTTCCGATGTAACAAGTATGGTCAGCTTGCTAGGCACTGTTATTCTAAACCAAAGACTAAAGCTTCTGCAACAATTGTAGAAAATTCTTCTCCTCAAAAGGAGTCAGGTGAAAATTCTGAGGGATTCTTATTTATATCTGCACTTTCTAGTAATATTCCTACAAACAACAATACATAGCTGATTGACAGCAGTGCATCTCATCATATTACTGGTTACAAAGAACAATTTTTTAATTTGAAGGAAAACAATTTTCATCTATAAGTCATTATTGGTGATGATGCAAGTTATCCAGTGAAGGGTGCTGGTTCTACTTCCTTAAAATTAGATTTTGGAATTCCTCTTCATCTAAGTGATGTATTGTTTGTGCCTGGCATAAAGAGGAATCTAATTTCTATACCAATGTTAGAAGACAAAGGGTATCATGTTGATTATGCTGATGGTAAAGTCTTGGCATGGAAATAGAAATGTAGTATTCAATCAGCTTGTCAAATTGGAGTTTGCCATGATAGTCTCTAGCCTGTCCTAGGCATGCACTTGCACTTAATACTTCAGACTCAAAAAAAATTTAGCACAAGAGGGTTGGGCTTTAAATTTCAGAACTTTAGCCACTATGGAAAAGGCTGTAGTTGGTCTCCAAATCTGAACCAAAATCATGAAGGAGTTTTGAAAGGATGTGCTCTAGGTAAAATATTAGCAATTTCCATAGTAGTGAAAGTAGAGTTAAAGATTTACTAGAATTAATTCATTCAGATTTATGGGGTCCAATGTCAGTTGCTTCTCTTAGGGGTTTTTGGTTATTCATAGATGATTATTCATGTAAGTGTTAGATCTATTTTTGTAAGTCTAAGGAGTTTGATGAGGTGTTGTCCCCTTTTAAAGAATTCAAACCACTTTTTGAAAACTTATCTAACAAAACAATTAAGATTTTAAGGTCTGATAATGGAGGTCAATATGTCTCTAGTATATTCCATGATTACCGTGTTGGAGTTGGGATTAAGAGGGAGTTTTGTGCCCTCTATAATCCTCAACAAAATGTTGTAGTTGAAAGAAACAATGGAACAATTATTGTGGTAGAAAAAGCAATGATTCATGATCAAAGCCTTCAGACTTTTCTATGGGTTGAGGCATGCAGAACTGCAGCTCATATTCAAAATCATAGTCCGCAACAGTTTCTTGACAACATGACCCCTGAAGAAGCTTTCATAGGCATTAAACCAGACATTAGTTACTTCAAAATTTTTAGTGTCTAAATTATCTTCACATTCCAAAAGAGAAAAGATCAAAATCAAAACCTTCAGGAAAGAAATGTATCTTTGTTGGATATGGTGATATCCTTCAAAAGCTTTTAGGATTTTGTCATGTCCCCTCTTTAGCTCTGTCTAGCAATGACATGAGAGTTAGCCTATTATGGAGTCTCGTAGGCTGGCAGGGGTGATCAGGGACTCAGTCAGGGTTTTCAACATCCAGATTTGGTATTACAAGTAGTAGATCAATTGAGAGCAGTTCCTTGATTTTAGGAGGTAGTTCCTTGATTGTAGGAGGAGATTCCTGCCTTTTAGGAGGTGGTGACATTTTCCAAAGTTGAGGTTCTATGAGATCACCCCTTGGTCTCAATTTCAGGAGATTTGGGTGTGTTCCCTATTTTTTAGGAGTATCCCTAGATTTGAGGGTGAGACTGCCAATTGGCCTAGGTTGTCCGACATCAATTACAGGCAAGTGACAAACTTAGTTTCATGTTTTAGAAGTGTTTGGGTTGTTCCTTGGCTACTTGGGAAATATTTTAATATATTTAAATATTCTCATAAGTTAGCATTTTAATAATTTAAATAAGGCTAAGTGTTTAGCCAATTTTTTGGCTCCATCTGGATCGATTTGCCTATGTGTGATAGCTTGTTGGAAAGAGCTCAGCCTCTATTGTTTGATTGTCACTTACCGAGACCTATTTGATGCTTGGAGCTATTTGTCATTAATAAAGTAATGATTTCCTTCTATTTGGATGCCTTTACTGGGGAAAATAATGTTATAAAGTTCAAATAATTCCACTTTAGGGTTCTTTTAGGATTCGAATTGCCTTGGAGAGGGGATATAAGGAGAAGGCAAACTAAAGGTGAGGATCTTTATCATTTTGTTAACCTATTTTGGACGTCATTGCTCTGGAAGAACATTCCTCACTTAGGATGCAAGCCCTAGTGCTGAGAGAAGATTTGTTGGGATGTAGCCCTCAACAAGATCAGATTCGAAGGTTTTTATGCATACAGTTTGATCAAGGCAGAGGATCGATTTCTAGGTATTGCAGTCACACTTTGCAGGCAGTGGATTTTTAGGGAAGACGACCACTTTGGTTCAGCTTGGCATTTTCTTGGAGCAGCTCACGTGAGGAATTCTGGATTGTTTTATTGCAGCAAACTAGAGTTGTTTTATTGCAGCAGCCTAGGCTTTATCATTTGAACTTGTTTGGCTATAGTTGGTTCCAGTCAACCTTGTTTGAAGTACATCTGTATTGGGACTATTCTGAAATAAATCAGACCCTACTGGTACGGTTTAGAATCATTTCCAGATTAGTATGCATTGCTGCAAATGATTTCTATCACTTCTATTTTATCAATTACTGTTATTTATTCATTGTAATACCTATATTCTGAAAAATACAAAACGAAACAACATTCTTCTACAACTTCTGTCTAGCTCAATAGATCAAAAAAAAATCTACAGGAAATAATTAAAAATTATAGCAGCAACAGAGCAAATATCCATTTGGGATATTTCAATGGTATCAGAGCCAGATCTTGTCAACCTGAGGATTTGATTACAAATCTATGCATCCAAGAGCTGATATACACAGATTTTACACACGTAGGAGAGCTCAACTTGAGCAAGGTTTTGGAACTGAATAGGGAAATACTATGGTAGATGAATAGGGAGGAAACAAACAGAACACCACTGATGAGGGTGAAAGAGAATTGATGAGGACTCTCATCAATACTCAACCTATAATAGTTCAGAGGTTTTAGAGGTTACAAGGAAATTTGGAGTGAATAGAGTTGGATAGCAAGCAAGGACGCAACAAATTTGTATCAATTGCTAGAAGTCATAGGTCCCATGCATTGGTTGGGAGCTCCCTTCATTCCTAAAGACAGGAATGACGTCGTATACATGCTACAAATAGACCCTTGCTTCCACAATTTTTACCTGGTGAGTAGCCAGCATAGGTTGATCCACCTAAGATGGGATTCTAGAAATCCGTCACGACAGCCACAACTGAGTGGAGAGCTCTACACCCAAAGGTTAGGGATGTTTTCCCTCTTCCCCAGTATTGTTCACAGCATAGGGATTCTACTAGGTTCAGAGGAGACAAGGGCTATAGGCCACAGCAGAACAATGATCTTAGTAGAGCTACTAGGAAGATTTCATTGGCTACTTATGATGGCACTAGTGATGCAAGTGCATGAGCTTGGGTATAAAAGCTAGACATTCATTTATCCTTATGACCCATGTCAAAGAGAGAGGCTATACAGTTTGTTGTATTGCATTTAGATGCGGTTGCCTATGACTGGTGGCATCATGGTTTGGTTACCCAGGATCACGCCTTGATTCATTCCTATGTTGAGTTCACTAAGCGGCTAATTAACCGATTTGACCGAAAGGACACCGAACTCTACTATAGAGAGTTGGTGCATCTTAGACAGACTGGACATGCAAAGGCGTATGTGAATGAGTTCTAGCGCATTGCAGTTATGGCCCCTGATATGCCCCAGAAGCATAGTGTGATGCTATTCATTGACGGATTGCAGGACAAGCTTAAGGGATTGGTTCGTGCTTTCCAACTGACCACTCTTAAGGATGCTATTGATATGACATTGAAACTGGACACCCTCCTACTTATCCATCGAATAAGAGGCCATTCAGAGATTCATGGCTCCACAGAAGGCCAACACCTCACAACTTAGGGTTGGTCAGTCAGCTAGACCTCCTAGGATGGACCTAGAGACACGGAAGGATTTGAGGAAGAAACTATGCTTTTCATGCAAAGAACCTTGGGAGCCTGGGCACCATTGTATGGGAAAGGGCAAGGTTCATTTGATTGAGGTGATCTCTGAGTGTGGAGATGACGAGATACTAGACACTGACATTGAGGATAGTCCCAGGGAGACTCATCAAGAGCAACCACAATTGGAGTTGGACATACCTGAGTCATTGGCGACAACCAAAGTGACTATGGCTACCTTATCTAGTTATCCCAGATTCCACGTCTTTGGGCTGAAAGGTACATTACAGGGCCAACGAGTCATGAGCTTGATCAATACAGAAGCCACACATAACTTTATTGATCAGAAATTGGTTGAGAAACATGGGCTGCAGTTTGAGATATTTGATGGTTTTGGAGTAAAAGGTTGTAGATGGTGCAGTTTTGGGCTGCACTAGGAGGATCTCACAGCTTAGCATTCAGATGGGGGATTTTACCTTGATAGATGACTTCTATATTCTACCCCAGGAGGATTATGATGTTATTTTGGGTATGCAATGTCTCCATTGGTTGTCAGCATCAGAATTTCAGGGATTAGCCTAATATTGGAACCTCGTAGGCTAATGAGGATGGTTAGAGGGTCTTTTAAGGATTGATTCATCTCCTACATTCAGCAATTTATGGATCTGGCCTTCGTTCGATGTCATTTGGACTCCATTTGCCATACTTACTATGTATGGTAAGTCAAGGGTAATAGAGATGGACCCTTTTGATTTTTAGAAAGTGTATTTGGTCACATGGGGAATTATGAGGAGAGATTCCTATTTCAGACAGCACGACAATCAGACAAGTATTTCAAGAGATATTAAAGTTCAAGTGACTTAAGTGATTTATTTAAATATTTTAATGTTATAAAGTTATAAAGTTATTTAAGTGACTAAAAGACAAAATAGTCTTTTATCCCACATCGCTAAGTTATTCAGGCCTCTCCTCATTTCCAAGTTATAAAAGAAAGCATCTGCATTGGGATGGTTACCATGAGATATTATGTTATTCAAAATTCCAAAAGGTTGCTTTATTGTGACTTGGCTTTTCCTTGAGGACAAAACCCCTTGAGAAAAGAGTAAGACTGGACGCAAACCCAGTGACTCACACTTCATCCTGGAATAAGTGTTCGGATAGATACATTCTGCATTCAAAGAAAAAATTGGAGTTACTAAGCAGGAATAAGTTGGTTATTGAAGAGAGCAGTTGTGAGAGTACGTACAGGTCATAGCAGTAGTAGACATGAGCTAGTAGGCAGACTGGAGAACAGTCATACCATAGCCATGATAACAAAGGTATGCAAGACAAGGTGTTAGTTCTCCTTAATGCTGGTTCATGCACGAGACAGGACCTTACTAGCAGCGAACGATCACCTGGGTTAGCATGGGGTTAGGAAGAAACAAGCCCACACCATTCTCAGCTCCATAGTGGACTCACACAGCAGCAACCTCATACAAAACGTTGGCTACGCACACAAATTGGAAGTGATTTTGGGAGACGCTCTAGTGGTCTAATGACATCCTCATACTGCAACAACATAACTATCACCTACCCTAGCAGCTCGGGTTCACTATCCTACAGTAGCACGGGTACTCCCTCTCCAGCAGACAACATCATTCAATTGTTGAGTTCAGACTGTATGTTATCTAGCCATTGTTCTGCATATTAGATACGTTGATTTTTGCATGATTTCCTTAGTACGTAGAGGTCTGACTCTGACTCAAATAGTGTAGAAAATATTACTTGGTTAATCTCCATAACTCGGGTCTTGCAATTTTATATATATTGGCACACCAACGTTATAATCTCTTGCAAACAATAAAACCAATTTGTGGGACAGTTATTTGTTAGTTTGGTTATGATCATTAACAATATAACAGTGACATCAATAGTTGACAGCAGACACGAGTATGCCAACTGTTTGTTGAAATTTGGGTAGTCTCATTACCCCATTGTTATCTCTGAACATACTTACATTACTGAGCACTCCACATGAATATTGTTTTCCTGTTAATATCTTTATTATGGGAGGATTATCTTGTCTGAAATACAGTCGGTTCTACTTAAGAATATATATTGAATTACAATCAACAGTTGCCCTTGCTGGATGTATACAGCGATATCAGAACTCTCATACCCGGCTGCTCGTGAATTGTTTGTCAATATACCATTAATCCAATTCTAATTTCTTGGTCAAATAAGAGCTGGAATATTTCAGTAGTGTCAGAGCTTAAGATTTGGGTAAAACGCCAACTGTTTGACAAATTTCACTAGCTATAATTCAACTTCTTGGATCAAACTAAGCAGGGATTATTACACGGTATGCAATGGCTACAATATATTGGAAGGTATATTATTGATCACCACCGCATGCAATTAGAGTTTCTGTCGGGTGGGAAGAAGGTAATCTTGAGAGCAGCTTCAGACGGTGGACCTAAGGAGGTGACTTCTCACAAGATGGAGTTTATTATTAGACATGATGATATGATTTGGGCTACACGTTATTTTGTGAAGTCCAAAATACCTACTCCTCAAGATGGCACAGCATTTCATGTTGATATTCAGTCAGTAATGGACCAACATGGCAGAGTTTTTGGTGACATACCTCCTAGTGTACCTTCGGATAGAGGGTTTGAGCATGGGATAGAGATGGAGGATGGAGCTAAACCAGTGATCACCACCTCATATCATCATCCTAGAGCATACAAGGATGACATTGAGAAGACCATTCATGAGTTGTTGGACATGGGCTTCATACACCCCAGCTCTAGCCCCTTTGCTTCTTCTATGGTACTTGTCGAGGAGGATGGGACCTTGCGGATGTGTATAGATTACAGAGCACTAAACAAAAAGACAATCAAGAACAAATATCCAATCCCACGCATTGATGAGTTGTTAGATGAGCTTCACGGGGCTATCTATTTCTCTAAGATTGATCTTCTTTCAGGTTATCATCAGATTCGTGTACGATCAGAGGATGTACACAAGACTGCTTTCCACTGCCACTACGGACATTATGAGTTCTTGGTAATGACTTTTGGCCTTACGAATGCACTAGCCACCTTCTAGTAATGCATGAACCACATCTTGAGGAAATTGGTGTTGGTATTCTTTGATGATATTTTGATTTACAGCAGCCGTACTTGGGAGGATCATCTCAAACATGTGGAGGAGGTACTTAGCATCATGGAGAGTCAATCTCTATTTGCTAAGTTGTCCTAATGTGAGTTTGGACTTAGAGAGGTCTTATATTTGGGACATGTGATCAATGCTGATGAAGTGAAGGTGCATGAGGAGAAAATTCAGGCAATTCGTGACTAACCCTGCCCTCAGAACATTACTGAATTCCGTGGATTCCTTGGTTTGTGTGCTTATTACAAGAGATTTGTGAGGGGTTTCTCTCAATTAGCAGCACCATGGACAGACCTCACAAAGAAAGAAGCTTTCAGATGGACAGAACAGGCACAGAGGGTCTTTGACAGACTCAAGGAGGTTATGAATACCTATCTAGTTTTGGCACTTCCCGATTTTTGGCAGCCATTTGTGCTCGAGTGTGATGTCTTAGGTGTGGGCATAGGAGCGGTTTTGATGCAGAGCAGGCACCCCATTGCCAATGAGAGTAGGAAGTTGCAGGATAATGAGAGGTTGTATTCCACAAATGACAAGGCAATGTTGGCTATCATGCATGCATTAGCCAAGTTCAGACAGTATATTGTTAACAGTAAATTTGTGGTAAGAACGGACCACAATAGTCTGAAATACTTCCTTGATCACACTGAACTCAATGATAGACAACAAAAATGGGTGAGTAATATTCAGGCTTATGACTTTGACATTGAGTTCATTAAGGGCAAAAACAATACCATTGTTAATGCACTTTCTAGGAAACCCCCAGTTGCCACCCTATACTCATTAAGTGAGATTTTAACAGATTGAAAGGCTCAACTTTTAGTTGAGTACTCCAAAGATCAACATGCATGTGAGGTCATGGATGGATTGGTTTCAGATGATAGGTACAGTGTAGTAGATGATGTCATCTATTACAAAAGCAGAGTCCTTGTTCCTGGTTCTCAATTGAAGGAACAGATTCTACAGGCCTATCATGATACTCCTTCAGCAAGGCACCCAAGGTATAGTAAGACTTACAGGGCAATTCGGGAGAGATTCTCTCGGAAGGGTCTCAAAGATGACATTCTACGTCATATTCGGGCGTGTATGACCTACCAACAGAATAAGTCTGAGCATACTCACCTTGTTGGTTTATTGCAGCCCTTACCCATACTGAAACAAAAATGGATGGGAATCTCCCATGGATTTCATTACAGGTCTCCCTCGAGTACAAGGGAAAGACTGCATATACGTGGTAGTTGACAAGTTGACTAAATACACCCACTTCTTTCCTATTGCAGTTAACTTCATAGCATCTCAGATAGCAAAGTTATTTTCTAGAGAGGTGTTTAGGCTACATGGTCTTCCCAAGACCATAGTGAGTGACAGGGATAGTAGGTTCATGAGCTCTTTTTGCCAAGAACTTTTTAGGCTCACAGTTACAGAATTGACACCTAGTACCAGCTACCACCCACAAACAAATGGGCAAATCAAGATTGTCAATAAATGGGTTGAAGGTTATTTACACAGTTATGTGTAGCAGAGGACATGGATGCGTTGGTTGCACTTGGGTGAGTATTGTTATAATACTACGTATCATATGTCGATTGCTATGACTCCATTTAGAGCCCTCTACGGTTACAATGCTCTATCTTTTGTTGATCTGGCAATTAGTGATAGCATAGTTCTCTTGGCACAGGATTGGATGCAGGGGAACTAGGACATCATGAGATCTCTCAAAGAGAATCTTCAGCAGGAACAGAATCAGCAGAAGGTCTACGCTGATCGACACAAGATTGAAAGGATATTTGAGGTGGGGGATATGGTGTACCTATGATTGCAGCCTTTCCGGCAGAGCACCCTTAAAAGTGGTGGAGCTGAGAAGCTCAAACCTCATTTTTATGGACCATACAAGATTATCAGACATGTTGGAAAGGTTGCGTATGAGATTGAGTTACCATCTGGCAGTAGGATTCATAATGTGCTCCATGTGTCGTGTCTAAAAAAGGCACTGGGATAGCTTATTATACCATCTCCAGATCTACCTCCTTTGGGTGAGGAAGGTAAGCTGACATTGGTTCTTGAGGAGATCTTGGAAGTGAGGGAACGCCAGCTGAGAAGCATGGTGATTCAAGAGTATCTGATTCACTGGACAGGTCTCCTTATAGAGGACGCCACTTGGGAGGGCGGGACTATTTTACACAATCCAGCTTTGCAGTTGCTTGTGGGCAAGCATCTCCGAGAGGGGAGCACTGTCATGTCCCCTCTTTAGCTCTGTCTAGCAATGACATTAGAGTTAGCCTATTATGGAGTCACGTAGGTTGGCAGTGGTGATCAAGGACTCAGTCAGGGTTTTCAGTGTCCAGATTTGGTATTACAAGCAGTAGTAGATCAATTGAGAGCAATTCCTTGATTTTAGGAGACAGTTCCTTGATTGTAGGAGGGGATTCCTACCTTTTAGGAGGTGGAGACGTTTTCTAGAGTTGAGGTTCTATGAGATCACCCCTTGGTCTCAATTTCAGGAGATTTGGGTGTGTTCCCTATTTTTTAGGAATATCCCTAGATTTGAGGGTGAGACTACCAGTTGGCCTAGGTTATCCGACATTAGTCACAGGTAGTTGACAAACTCAATTTCATGTTTTAGAGGTGTTTGGGTTGTTCCTTGGCTACTTGGGAAATATTTTAATATATTTAAATATTCTCCAAAGTTAGCATTTTAATAATTTTAATAAGGCTAAGTGTTTAGCCATTTTGGAGTAATAAGGAGTTTCTGGCTCCATCTGGATCGATTTGCCTGTGTGATAGCTCATTGGAAAAAGCTCAACCTCTATTGTTTGATTGTCACTTACCGAGACCTATTTGATGCTTCGAGTTATTTTTCATTAATAAAGTAATGATTTCCTTTTATTTGGACGCCTTTACTGGGGAAAATAATGTTATATTATAAAGTTCGAAAGAATTCCACATTAGGGTTCTTTTAGGGTTCGAATTGCCTTGGAGAGGGGATGTAAGGAGAAGGCAAACTAAAGATGAGGATCCTTATCATTTTGTCAACCTATTTTGGACGCCATTTCTCTGGAAGAGCATTCCTCACCTAGGAGGCAAACCCTAGTGCTGAGAACAAATTTGTTGGGACATAGCCCTCAACAAGATCAGATTCGAAGGTTTTTATGCATACAGTTTGATCAAGGCAAAGATCGATTTCTAGTATTGCAATCACACTTTGCAGGCAGTGGATTTTTTGGGAAGGCAGCCCACAGCCACTTTGGTTCAACTTGGCATTTCCTTGCAGCAGCTCACGTGAGAAATTCTGGGGTGTTTTATTGCAGCAGACTGGAGTTGTTTTATATTCTAGGTCAAAGATAAATTGAAATAAGCAGGGATGTTACTTTTGATGAAGATGTAGCTTGCAAGATATCCAATGAGTCTAACATTGAAAATGATGGGGAAGATTTTGAGCATCCTCAAGATTTAGCGATGGCTGATCCAATTCCATTTTCTGAGATTCAGAGGGAGAATGTAGATGTGGATGATTCAGCTGAACCAGCTAATCCTATAGATCCTATTAACACTTCAGCAGGTCCTAGTAATACTTCAGCCAACAAGAAAAGGCCATTGTGGGCTAGAAACATTGTGGAAGAAGCTGAACAATATGCAGCCCCATGTGGCACTTGAAAGTAAAAGACCTCATAAGTATGCAGGTTATGTACCATTAATGAGGCACATTATTGCATCTAAACCTTCTAGTGTTGAAGAAGCTTCTCATCAGCAAGTTTGGAAAGATGTCATGATGGAAGAGTATTAGTCAATCATTAAAAATGATGTATGGGATATACTTGCAAAACCAAAAGGTAAATTAGTAGTTTCTTCTACATGGTTTCTTAAGATTAAACATTTTGGTGATGGTAGTATAGAAAAATATAAAGCCAAATTTGTTGCTAAAGCTTTTTGCACCTATAGCTAGCTAAACTTCAATCAAAACAATCATTGTTATTCCAGCAGTAAAGGGCTGGAAACTTCACCAAATGGATGTAAAAACAGTCTTTCTAAATGGAGTAATTGAAGAGGAAATTTATATTGAACAGCTAGAAGGTTTTATAATCCATGACAAGAAGTCTCACGTGTGCTAATTGAAAAAGGCATTATATGGTCTTCAGCAAGCTCCCCGTGCTTAGTATGAAAGAATTGATCATTATCTTCTAACTTTGGGTTTCAATAAGAACAATGCTGATCCGAATTTATACTTAAAGGTAAATGATGACAAGGTGTTGATTCTTGTACTTAATGTTGGCGACTTCTTTCTTACTAGTGATGATGATCTCACTGTTAAGTGTGAGTAAGAACTTACTTCAGAATTTGAAATGAAAGATCTTGGCTTGCTGCATTACTTTATTCAAATTAAGGTATGGCAAAGATCAAATAAAATTATTTGAAGTCAAGGTAAATATGCAATAGATATTCTAAAAAGATGTGGAATGCTAGAATGTAGATCTATGGTTACTCCTATGGAAGCAAATTTGAAAAAATTATATGAGGATGCAACTATTTCTGATTTAGTTCATCCTACCATGTACAAGTAACCAATTGGTTCCTTAATGTACTTGGTTAACACAAAACTTGATATATGTTATGCAGTGAATACAACGAGTCAATTTATGTGTGAACCAAGGCAAATTCATCTTGTGGCAGCCCAATATATATTGAGACATGTTTGTGGTACAATAAGATATGGATTAAATATTCTCCAGGTGTTGAGCTAAACTTACAGGGATTCTCTGATTCAGATTGGGCAAGGTGTGTACTTGATAGGAAGAGTACTTCAGGATATTGTTTCAGCCTAGGCTCAACCATGATTTTCTTGGTGCAGCGGAGAGCAATCTTGTGTGGCTTAAGAGTACAGCTGAAGCAAAATATGTTGCAGGGTGTATGACTGCAAAATAAGTTGTGTGACTTTGTAAATTACTTACAAATTTATTTGAACAACCTTTGGAACCTACAATAATGATGTGTCATAATCAAAGTTGTGTGAAGCTTTCAGTTAATCTAGTGTTTCATGATAGGTCAAAACATATGGAAATCAAATACCATTATTTAAGGGACATGGTTCAAAAGAAAGCTATTGAGCTTAAGTACATTTCTACAAAGGAGCAATCTACAAGCATTCTTACCAAGCCACTTCCAAGAGTGAAGTTTTGCTACTTCTAGGATAAGCTTGCTATAGTGGAAAATGATTCTCTTGTTGAGAGAGAATCTCATCTTCAGTGATTCTATGCATATTATTAATGAGTTATTCTCTGTGAGAAAAGTCCAAGGTGCAATCTATTGTTAATGAGTTCTTCTCTGTGAGAGAAGTTCGAGGTGGACGGTGGAATCCCTTGTTAATAAGTTATTCTCTGTGAGAAAAGTTCGAGGTGCAATGAGCAATCCCCTATTAATAAATTCTTCTCTGTGAGAGAAGTTCGAGGTCGAATCCCTTGATAATGGGTTGTTCTCAGTGAGAAAAGTTCGAGGTGAAATCCCTTGATCCATCCTCTACGAGTAGGCATGATGGAAGTCATGAGTATGACTTAATGACTTTATTATACACTTCTTGGTTCACCCTCTAGGAGTAACTATGGTGAATAATTTTATGCTGAGATAACAAATTTTAAAAAAAACCTATGATGAGAATTGTTGATGACATTATCTTTTAGTGTGGCAAAACGAACTTGTCAAAAGATGGCATGATCTCTCTCTTGCTAAGAGGGAGTGTTGAGTTTAGTGGTAGCTGAAAGGTAGATCCTACCTTATGAACATCTCTGCATTGGTTGATTTCTTCTTCTGCTGTCAAATTCTCCATCAAGCTCCTCTCATTGTTGTTGTCCGTTATTCATGTGCAGTTGCTCCTACGTGTTCTCAATTTTTAGTTTCTTCCTAATTCAATCAAAGTTCCTGATGGTTCATCCTCTTCATGTATTGCTAATATATATTATGATGAGTTGAAAACTCTGCAGATATTTTACTTCATTTTCTTGGCTTTGTCCAACATCGTCCGACTTGGTCATCCTTCTTGGCATTTGCTCATCTTAGTCATCATGCCTGATTGGCATCCACATCCTCCTTGATGTTGCAGTCATCTTATTTGTTAGTTCTTGCTTCTCCGTAATTGTTGTCCATGACTCTTTGGTTAATCATTTTATGATCAAGTGTTACTTTCATTATGTGTATGTCTTTATTGCAAGCAGTGTCAATTGAGGTGTATTGCTTCAATGTCTTCAGCAAATTTAAAAAAACAAAATAATTTTTTTAAGGTCCAATGGTGAATGATTATTGTTATGATGATTCGTCAGTCTCCAGGATGGTTGATGTTGGAGTTGTATCCTGTTTCTTATTATATGTTGTAGAGCGTCGAACTCTGTGTTGTGCATGGTCATTTTGTGATGATTACCTTTCATGCTCGGTGTTTTGAGAAAACATATCAGTCTGTCTAGACTTTCAGAATATGTATGGGATGGTTTTTGAGTCTGCATTTTGATCTATCGTGAGTTGTTTGCAGCTATTCACATGTTCCATAAACTCTGATCTAAGTGTGTTCATTGTGAAGAACAAAATTTGGAAGAGACAAAGGACTTGTAATTTTGGTCTGCAAAAATTAACAAAGATCTATCTTTTCACCGGATGGGTTGCTTCCCTCGGTGAGGAGGGTTTTTCCCAGGATAATTCTTATGTTCTCTGCATTTGCTGTATCAGATTTTATTTTCTTATATGCTTCTGGTTCCTTAAAACTCTTGTTTTCCTATTATACTTGTTTTTATATCCTATCAAATGCCCAAGAGACATGTCTCTAAGGGGCAACTTTACAAAGAGGTGGTTGGTCAACCCTAATTATAACTTATTTTACTTTATTATTTTAATTACTCCAGAAAGAGTGATAAGACAATGAGTGTTGGCTTTAGCTATGGTTGGTTCTCTATTAGATGATTCATGTTAATATTATTTTATTTTTTCCTTTATATATTTATTCCTAGTCGGCCCTAACCATCCAGTCACCAAAGGTTTACTATTTATAGGCACAGTTTTCTGATCTATTTTGGCGGGAACATGATAGACCTCCCCTCTCAACTCTTGCTTATCGTCAAGCAAAGATCAATCGTTGAATCTAATTCGTAATCCTTTTTCCACTGAGCTACTCTGATATTATCATAAGTTGTAGATTTGGTTTCAGACGTATATTTTCTTCTTTATTGCGAATGCGAGTTATAACCAGCAGTTGGAACTTAACACAAGTTTTTTCTCGTCTTTCACATAAAAGGATCAAGGTCATCTTGTACTTGAGCCATTTGTGTTTGCAAAAACTGATTACATTGAACCAACATTTGCATCATGGCGTGACTGTGATATTTGATTCTAGATCAACTAATAACAAAACCAAACATGGAGCATGCACAAGGAAAAAATGAAGTATACATATGAATGTATGAAAACACAAAATACATGAAATACATGTAGTGTTAGATCCATCGATTTGTGCTTACCCTACAAGCTGGCAGGATCAATGCTCTGATACCACTTGTAATGCTCCCTTCTTGGACCACCTTATACTTTGCCTTGAATTAACAAATCCAAATGAAACAAATAGCAAAATATGTTGAAGATTGTAGCTGTGATAGAGATCTTTATGTCTAGAAATATGGACATTATTATCGTTATGGTCACCTTCAGCTGAAGAGGCATTTATGATAACTTTTGTAATATTATATATAAAAACATGTGCCATATGACATGCGTTGAGGCATGGAAATATGAAGAGTTGTGTATTTGAAAATGAAGTCATGTTTTGGGAAATTCAAGAGACCTTCGGTTGTAATGTAAAGAGTCTCTCTATTTGTTATAAATATCGCATCAAGCGAAGAACATTGTACACTTGAATATTGTATTATCAATAAAGTGATCTTTTGTTGTGTGGTTGGGCTTTCCCCTCCATTTGGAAGTGTTTTCCCAAGGTAATTTCTGGTGTTTATTGATCTGTTTTGGTTCTTCCTTTTTACTATTTATCTTTATTTTTTGGGGAAACCCTACAACCAAATAAGATGCAGCGTAGACATAATTCATAAAATACATCTGATTCCGAGGTTAGGAAATATTAATAAGAATCTACACAAAGAACTAATGATTACAGGGGAGCTCAATCATAACAAGGGTGGTGTTGGCAGACATAATATTGTTAGAAAGTAAAATCCACCAAGATAACTAAGAAGGGGGGGTCGAATCAGTTATGCAATCAAAACAACTTTTGTTATCCTTAATAAATCTGAAACATGTAATCAGCAAGTGCAATAACCACAAGAAGATAATCATTCACAATAACACCAGATTTGTTAACTAGGGAAACCCTTGATCAGATGGAAAACCTCGATGGGGATGGTACCCACAAAATGATGTAATAATATATAAATTCCTTGAAAGAGGATAGACCCTGTTAGGAGTCAATGAAATACATTCAGTACATATCAGTCCCTATTAGGAGACTTTGAATGCCTATGAGGAGAATCCAACCCTATTAGAAGTTGTGGAGGGCAAAAGGACCCACTGTCCAAACAGCTCCAAGGGCAAGACAACCAAACTCGCTGTCCAACTGGCCTCTGTATTATTCCTTTCTAAACAATACCAAAAGATCAACTGTCCACTAGCACTCTCTACCAAATATAATTTTTCGCTCAATCACTATGCCTCTACTACACCAAATACTTCTTAGATCTTAATACCATATCCGCAAATTTGCATCACACAAATCCCTTAGATCGCTTACTCGCATATAATTCACACTTACAATTCGTTTACTTTCACTTGCTTCAATTTCCACACTTAAACACAAGGAAAACAACTTTCCCTTATACCAAGTCCTCAAATTAATTCATTGAGTCGGCCTTGAGGCTTTCCCACATTACAATTAAAATAGAACCTCATTAAGATAAAACAATATATGTTACATTACATCTTCTCATAATTACATAACACTGTCGGCTCATAGTCTTAAGAAATCTTCACACATGCAACCTCGGACTTTGCACGCTTACTAACGTCATCATCGTGATGTCTTCTACCTCTGCCTAATTGAGCTTAACCAGATTCTATCACTGTTAGGAGATATAATCCGATTACCAAAAACCACTTCTCAAGAACTCTCTCTGTATGTTGTCTTTTGAAAATCTAGAATAACTGTCACCAGTCTTTGGCTCTCTGTATGCACTCTTACCCATGGCATCAAGACACATTGTAGAAGATGTCCTCAACTGTACTTGACCTCATCTTCAATCCTTGAACCATACGACCTCAAACACTGTCTTTTGCTCAATCAGTCTTCAGTATGTTGACATCAATGACAAACACTGTCATGAATGCAACATATGATCATACTAACAATCTCCCACATGCTCCAATAATGCTAGGATACTCCCCCATAGGAATATCATCAGCATTCATGCTAACAAATATGGTGCCACAAGTATCCTCTAACCTAGGCCCAATTGTAAGACCTTATCTTCTGTAGCTTCATGTGGTCCTTAATCGTCAACATGAGGTGATGTACCTAGTGAAGGCTTTACATTGTTCGTCTCCATCATGTCAAACCCTCATTTTATGATTGAAGATCCCTTTCTTATTTATTTAAATAGTTGATCCATGTGGGAAGAGAAGGGGAGCTGCAATAGGATGCCCTTGACCCTCGAGCCTAGGTCCTAAGACAGACCTTACGGTCCCCTCATTTAGTCCTTAACAGATGGTCCTTAACTATCGTCATGAGGTGACATACCTAGTGGGAATCCCATTGTTCCCCCTCCTTGCACTCCTTCCTCCCACATGACCCCTCTCTCTCTCTCTCTCTCTCTCTCTCTCTCTCTATATATATATATATATATATAGACACACACACACACACACACACATAAAGATAGAAGTTACCAATAGTTCCAACAAGTCTATGCACTTACTCTTATTGTATTACTCAATGCTAGGTCCTGATTATCTGTATTACTATTGCTGCTCTAGGGGACATTATTATTCTCGGGGATTTCAATGTGAGAACCAAAGTACTGCAGACTCCACTTTACGTTTGTAGTTCGGATTCCATATGCTCCATCAAGATTGATCCTACTTTTTTAGGGCTTTAGAGATATTCTGAGGATGCTCTTGGGCCGTTGTCCATGTATGGTTGTTGCCGCTTTGAGTCTTATGGCTTTGTGATCTTGAACGGCCTCTCCTGCTTTCCTGATTCTGAGCTCTTCACTTGTTGGCCCCATTGTGGTGGTGCTAGTGTCATGGATTATGTTCTTGCCTGTCCTTCCTTCATCCCTTGCATCCGCAGTTTCACCATCTTGCGCCTTCCTCTGGCAGATCATGCTCTCCTCAGTATTCATTTTCGCCTCTCCCCTCTTTGTGCACCCCCTCACATGTCGCCTCATCATTCTTTTGTCACTACTCGCTTGCCCATTCACTTTCGTTTTATTGATGGTGACTGTGAGCTCTTCTCCGCTCATCTTTCGAGACTCCTCAGCCCTTTGTGCTTCTCGGACTCGTGCGAAGCCGCCTCCATGTTTGACTTGCTCGTGTCGGCTATCCTTAAGTCTGCCACCCTTTCCATTCCTCATCATCCTCCCTTGCTCCTTCACAGCAAACGTCGTTCTACCTGCCCCATGAACCAGTGGTTCGATTCAGACTGCAAATCCTTCCATCGTTTTATGCGCTCTGCTTTTGAGGCTCACTCCACTGACTTTGCTAGTATTTGTTCGTCTTATCTCCACTTGCTTCGAAGTAAGAAGCGTAACTTTGCTGCCTCTAAGTGTAAGTCTCTTTGCTCCACGCTAATTCACAATCCCCA
>CM053788.1:136345915-136413415 GCA_028749045.1 Cupressus sempervirens | reverse complement strand
AATACAACCTTAAAGAAAGCTCTTAATGAATCATCTAGAAAAGATGTATTAAAATATAAATTTCTTTGTTCTCAAAATATTTAATACAACCTTAAAGAAAGCTCTAAATGCATCATCTAGAAAATGTATACTTTGGGTTCATAAATGCATTCGAAAATCAAATAATATATTATGCATCTTTTTGCAATTTTCTAGTGCGTATTGTTTTACTAATTCAATCAAATGCTATAGGAATAGATTCATTTTAAGGAAGATAATAAATAACATTGTATTAAATTGGAATATAGAAATACAATAGTATAAAATAGTTAGGGTTAAGAGATGATATGTGTAGCATGATGAAAATATATTTATTTGGAGGTCCACCATCTTACACATATGCATATGGTCATCTTTCCTTATTTTAAAACTAAGAGACTCCAGTATTGCCTACAAATTGATCATTTAACACATGCACCTCAAACTGATATCTAAGAGTTGAATTCGAGAAAATGCTTGCACTTGCTTCCTTGCTTTGATAGGGAGCCTCTAAATCTTGCAAAAAAAATGTGCTCCAACACATTTCTTATGTGGGAAAGCCATTTTAGACATCCCAATTTGTCTTAGCACATTTGCAAGGTGGAACCATGGAGGCTTAGAAACATCCTTTGATGTAAGAAAGTTCATCATCTTCCTCTTCACATTCTGTCATTCAAGCAATCGATCCTAGAGTAGGGAATACAAGTCATGAGTATGGCTTAGAGTACTTTAGCCTTGGGCACTTAGTATGTTTTCTTGGTTATTCTCGGATCTATGCATTGTTATTTCATCCACATTCAAGTACTTCATGCTAGGGTTCCAAATCTAAGGATTTGGATCCTTGCATTTGTATATTCAAAGCTCATGAATGAGCATCACACACATTACATTTGAAAAACCAATTATCCATGGAGGTGGAAACCACCAAAATAAGGAGTTGACCAAGACAAATCCCTATATAGCCACCCAACATCCTAAAATTTAGATATCAATAGATCTAAGAGATAAAGCCTAGTCGTAGATTAGAGTACCCTTTTCATTGTTTATCAAAATTGCAAAATCAGAATTAGTGTCACACACTTTCATCAGGGGAATTGTACACCCCTGATCATCCATTTCATCCATGATTGGTCTAGTTCTCCCTTGATAGATCGCCGATAGATTTTTCAATTTTGTCCGCCTTGAAGTTTTAGGCCCAAATCTAGTTCTATTAATTTCTAAAAGCAACACAACACACATAAATCAAAATTCAAGTTTTCAAGATAAGCACCTTTAGGTAAAAGTACAAAGTTGTGTCACCTTTCAAGCTCACTTATCAGAACAACTAAATTTGAGTATTTCTATCTAAAAATCAATTTTTTAAAAACATATGATCTAGATAAATTTATTCTAGCTAAGTTATATATGGTCTCACACTTTTCCAATTGGAGATGGCTATTAAATGCATGTTTTATACTAGTTTGTATCCAATTACTAAAGAAATAAAATTATTTCAAAAAAGTGGCATTTCAATAACTCTTACTATTTTTTATGATATTTTTTAATAATATATAAACACCATTTTATAGAACTCAGAGTCCAAAATATTCTCATATAGAGTTTATAGTGTTTTAATTAGATATAGTATAGTTTAATTAAAAAATTCTACAAGCACGTATTTTAACACTCGAAAATATGTTAGTTTTGGGAAAGGAAAAAATATAAAATCATATCCAAAAAATATAAAAATTATATGACGTTCTAGAGGACAGAGTCCTCTTCTAGAACTTATATATTTTTCTCTTCGTTAGAATAGATTTGTTTTGAAAATGTGGTGGGAGATGAAAACTATCGATTTCAGGTGAGTTGAAATTTGAATCATTATAAAAGAGAAAATATAGGTCCAAAGCTGATTTTATTTTTGATTGTTCTAACTATATATGTTATCTATAACATAGTCTGGGATTAAAAGGGAATAAATTTATTTCCTTATAGTTTTGTGGTGGGAATTAGACCCCCAATTTTCAGCATTTTTCAATAGCTAAAAAATTATCTTTAAAAATTAGGAAAATATATCAATTCTTATTCCAAATAATTATCAAAAATTATAATCCTAAACTTCATCCATTTCTATACGTTTCATTATTTTACTTCATTTTCAAATTCAAAATAATAATACCAATTTTATTTCATTGAAGGTGAACAATTATACTTTTGTTAGCCTTTTCCTTTACAAAAGGGTGACACAGGTTTGTGCTTTCACCCCTTTATCTCTCCTAGTTAATTCAACATTTACTTTAATACTTTTTTTTCTTTACATTGTGTATCTTGCATAGCTCTAGAAGTGACTAATTTAGATCTTGAGGGCAAGTGACATTCTTTTCCCTGCCTTCATAATCGCTAGATCTTGGCTTGTGTTAATGTTTCTTTATCCCTTGTATTTCATTAACATACTAATATTGAGGGTTGGTTTGAAAAAATCTCTTTTCTTGGATTCAATCCTTTCAAGGTGTGTGCGGTTATGTGATGAACTCAGGGTCAGCCTCCTTGATTTACATTTCCCCTTACACATTTTTGGTAAACTCAAACTATGATGTTTTCACTTTTGATATTAGGTTTCCTTTTACAAACATATATATAGATGTTGCATATGATTTTTGCATTTTCCTTATTTTGAAAATACAAAAAAAAAATTGTTGCATTGAATGTAGTTTTCATTCAAGATGTTTGATTTATTTTATGATTACTTTTATTATAGTCTTAGGAACTATACTTTAGGTAAGGATCATCTTTGTAAGGATGATGTGTTAGATGTGGCATTGCATGATCTACTTTCTTACTCTTCCAAATATTTTTCAAGTACTTTTTATTATAAGTTGTGTGCATGGTTTCCTTTTTCTACAACTATTTGTTCTATTGATGCACCTCCTTTATGTTATGAAAAGCCTTTGATGATTGTTAAGGATTGTCTTAAGCCTACTATTAAGGGTAAACCTACATAACCCTTGAATTATTTCATTGATCAAGATTCTTTTTCTCATTCTAATTGCACTTAGAATAATCCTCAACCTACTTTTCCTATGCCTTTACCACCTTGTCAACTTGTGCTTCCTCAAGTACCTCGATAACTAACTACTTCACTCAAACAATAGAGTTTGGTGGAGCAATTGCGAGCTACCCCTGCTAAATTTTCTCTTGGAGCATTACTAAAAACTTCACCTACCTACCATGAAGCTTTGAAAAATGATTTATCTACTCTTCCAATTCCATCACCTAATGCATATATGATTAATTCCTTTTTGGATTGTATGTATACTTTGTCATATGTTCCTCTTATTGTCTTCATTATATACGATATTCATCCTCTAAATATTCAGAACAAGTACAATTCTCTTATGGTTATTGTGTCAATTAGGTTCCATGCAAGAAGTTGGGTCTCACATTCAGCCAAAAAGTGGAATTGTTTTTCCTATTTTTGAAATATATTGTCAATTGATGCCAAAATTTCAGGCATTTAGAGATTAAATTATGTGAAGAAACTTTTGAAATAAAAATTGTAGTGCTTGGAATCTCCTTTTTGAATATCTAATTTATTTGTATACCCATATGATAGATTTTTTTTTGGTATGGATCTTTAAAAGCCACTTTTTCAAAATGCCTATTTTAGCCACACTCGTGTATGAACATCATAATTTGACACAACTGAATGAATTTTTGTGAATCCTTTTAAATGAGGTTACCTGACACACCAAAGATTGATGAGAATAATTTTCTTGAATTTTTTAATAAATATTTTTTTAAATTAATTTTTAATTGACGATCTAGCTAATTTCTAAAACCTTTCGTGTAGAGACACCATAATTTAGTCAAAATTTATTTTTTATAGATTTTTTAAAACTTCAAAATAATTATGTGAATATTGATGACATGTAAATTAATTTTAAAAATATGAAAAATTTAAAAAGTTATTAAAGTTTTAGTGAATCTCACTATTTTATGTTTAAGAGATACTTTTGATTAATAAATAATGGAAAATAGAAAATGAACTCACAACACTATAAAATTTACGTTTTTGAAATTAGAATAGTAAGACCTATAATGGGTTTTAATTTTGTCAAAAAATTCAATGGGGACGACCATATAAAAATTATGACAATCCCTAAAATTGTCTATTAAATGCCTTAGTCAAAATTTGGTTCATAAAGGTATATGCATGGTCCAACAAAACCTTCAAATTTTGGTTCATAAAGGCATATGCTTGGTCCAACAAAACCTATGCCATTCCTTTCCCCAAGGAAAAATCTAATGCAAATTCTTCCCCATGGAAAATTCCTACCCATGGCATTAGAATCAGACACCTGATTTGCAATTCAAAAATCAGGTGCCCAATTCAAATTTAGTCGTTAACAGAATCAAGCACTTGATATTTAAACAATCAGGTACCCAATTTTGATGTACCTATTGGGTCCCAAAAGATGCCCCACAAAGCACTTTTCAATGATTGAATAATAGCTTCGAGCTGCAACAACGAATTATTCTATTTTCTAGTCATCTTCTACAATTTGCAAGCTATTGATTTGAATTCAAAATTGATGCAAACGTGAGATCAAAAAAATGAAGAAAGAAGAAAATCAAAGTTTTGACAAATGAGGAGATTGCAACAAACAAAGAGAATGAATCACACCATCAATGTAAGAGAAGACAAAAAATTAGAGAGGTGAGAAATGTTTCAGAGGAGAAAGACATTGAGGATACCACAATGGATGAAGATGATGAAGAAGAGAACCCAATACAAGGAGATTTAGGTACACATTCTTTAATCAAACATTCAATACAGGAGTGTCTCCAAACCCTCGAGTTTTTTCTCATGATGAAATTGGTGATTTTTTAGAAGTAGGTTATGATTTAAATGGTTTAGATTTTCTTCATCAGAATAGATTTCCAAATGATCATGCACAAAAAACTCCAATGGAAATGCATGCCCCGAAAGATATATCAAGAAAAAATGAAAATAAGATTCAAATTTCAAATAACATTGAAAATGAAATGCCAATTGAAAATAACAATGGTATGAATGTAGACATGGAAACACCAAGTAGAGAACAAACATGTCTAAATGATATTGAAGTGCGTGAACATAATTTTCATTTATCTAATGATGTGCTAGATAATCTTCATGGATTGGTTTCGTGGAGAAAAATTAGGACACATGCTAATAGATTATATAAATATTTTTTTATAATAAGAAATTTGGGTTTCAATGTTAGTTGACATTGCAACTACTTAAAATGTCTAAAATGCAAAAAGTAATGAAAATGTTAGGAATGTATGCAAAACCCAAGAATAAAAATGAGTCTTTAAAATAAGTTGTATCCACTGTTGCTAGTGCCTTTGATGTTATCAGAAAGAGAAGTCACTCCAAAGATAAGAATGCAACACAACGAGCAATAACAATAGTTTTAGTTAACAAATCAACTACTGATAAAGGATTGATTAGTAACATAAGTGGATATCTTAATTTGTGAATTGTAAGACTCTAGAAGGAGCTATAAAGAGAAGGGTTAACTTTGAATGTGATCCAATGAATAGTTTGTGGACTTCTAGTGGTAGAATCCTAAGATCTGATATGAAACTTACTAGTGAAGTCAAAATTTTGGCTGAAAATTTTCAGCATGATAATACAAGAGTATTACCTAATTCAAGAGATGTTCTTGAATTGGGGGTTGGCTCAAAAATACGTGATCCACATCCTAAACACCTTTTGTATATGACTCAAACTGAATTGGTCAGAAAATTTGTAGATGGTAAGGTGTTAACTATTACCATTAGTCAAAGATGTTTGAAAATTGTAAACCATGGTATGTAAGGATTAACAAGGAAAACATCACATGTTGCTATAAAAATTGTGTTCAATTTCATTACCATTATGATGCATTTCAATCAATACATGGTACCATGCATAGTAAAGAAATGTTGCAGGAATGTGGTATAAAAATACCACCTCAAACTATAAAGGGTTTCATATCAGGTTTGTTTTGTGAGCCACCTAATGACAAATATTTTCTTTTCAATGCATGTCTTTATGGTACATGTGATGTATGTGGCTATCTTTCTTTGTTAGATGAATTTTTGCATGAAAATTCTTTGACTACTTTTGGACAAAAATTAGTTGATGTAAAAAGATTCAAAGCTATTGAATATCTATTGAAGGATGGGAAGACTGGAAGAAGGTGTGATCTAGTTACAAATAAAGTTAGTTTCCATGCATTTATGGATGAGTTCAAAAGTGTGATCATACCAAAATATGTTTAGCATTCTCAATATGCTAGATGGCTTGATGGACAATTTCACATATATAATAATATGTTTCCAATTGGTACTATACTTTCAACTATTGACTTTGTAGAGAACTACACACTTGCACCACAAGTTGAGGTACAACCACACTATTACAATTTAGTGCAAGTAACAACTTATGTTCATATAGTTTATAGGCATGCACCTAATAGTACAAAGGAGGATTGAAAAATATTGAGAGAGTACCATTTCTATATGATTGATAATAAACTTCATTCATATGAGTTTGTCCAATATTATTTCAAGGTCTTTTATGATATTTTAAAAGAGAGACAAATTCAAATGACATAATATTGGATATCGTTAGATAATTGTACATGATAATTCAAAAATGCTAGGATGATCTATTGGTTGAGTAGGACACATAGGCAAACTAATATCCAACATGTGTGGAGTTTTTTGGAGGCTAGACATGGTAAAGGTGAACATGATGGTGCTAGTGCATGCATGAAGAGAGCCCTTAGTAGAGAGAAATTAAAATTTGAGAAAAAATCCAAAGTCAAAAATGCACATGAGATTGTGGAATGGTGTAAGAAATATTTATACATAGGATCAAGTCAGAACTCTATAATCAGAGGCTTCTTCTACCTAGATGAAGAGAAGAATACCCTTTCAAGATATGATTGTGACACAATTAGTGAGTCAACTAAATGAAATTCATTTAGGAGTTTAGATTCTAACACTTGGACTATATGGACTAGGGAGCTTGCTTGTTTTTGTCAGTTTGTCTTGCAGGTGAATGGGAAGAATGCGAGAATAAAAAATGGGTTGAAGATTGGAAACAAAAATCATTAGCAACTACTGACACACATTTTCAAGATGATAGAGTGAATGAAGGCCAGAATGTTACTTTTGCATCAAAAGACTATGGTCGTATTTCAAACCTCATACAACCTGGCATGCATAATTTAATTAAATTTTGTTGTGATCATGCTTCAATTTATATTATTTATTTATGTAAATGTCATTAATATAATTCAATTACATGTCATTAATATATTATTTATATATGTACACATGTGATTAAAGTGTTTATGTACTTTATCTTATCTTGTAGGACATGTTTATGATGTTATTACACCTGATGATAACAATGAACAAACTGAGTATTGGCTAGCTAGATGTGTGGAACCTAAGAAAAAATTGATATGTCATCAAGTAGATGATGATGGAGTATCCAATTGGGTTTGTCATTGTAGCTGGCACCTAACTACGTACATACCTAACAAGAATAAATGGTTTACCAACATTTGAAGACTACCAATCCAAAAAGAAGATTTTACACTATTCTCATTTGGTTGTGGCAATGAATATCAAATTAGAAAGATACAAGGGGAGACCCACCAATAAGGAATTATGGATAATTTCAATGGATGAGCACATGACAATCATATCTATGCATTGCAAAAGAGAGAGGATACAAATGGTATAGTTGGATGACTACATTTAAATCAAACACATGTAAGTTTTTTCTTTGTTGTGCTATTTTTATATATGTAATTGTATAATTTTTAAATGTATGTATGCATTGTCAATAGAAAATAAGAGAACTTATATACCTCTTATTCAGGCCTCAATTACAATTTATGCAAATTTAAATGTTTAAGGTGGATCGAACATGAACATCTTGTGCAATTGCACATAGTGAGTACATACATTGCACATATTTACATAATTTAGATAGCTCATATTGATTTATGCTCTTATTAACACATGTTTTTGTTTTAAAATTTTATTTTGGAGGACCTCATTTGAAGAAATGTGTTCATCCAATTTTATATTTTTAGTTCACTTCTATTTATGTCATTCACATTGTCTTACATATATTGTTAAACATGTTGCAAACATTTAAAAGCATGAGTTCACTTCTATTTGAAAGTTAAAGTGTGCACTTGATATTAAAAATTAATTGTCAATTCAAGTAAAGACCTCCTATTTTTTTCGATTACTTTTACATTCAAACATGTTTAAATTAATATTCCTATATAAATAATTAAAATTATTAAAATTATTGTTCATGTACCATATACTTACAAAATGTGTCATAGCATGAATTAAATATGTCACAATAAAGAAAATAGTTTATACTTACAACATGATAGCATAATGATATATATTGCACACACTAGCATGATAAGAAGTCCTAAAAATATAGTACATGGTCTAACATTTCATTACATGATCTATGAAGTCAAAAAATACATATAATACAATATCCTAATGAAAAGTGTATCAAAATAAACAATATGTGTCATAAAAACACAATCTAAAGGTGCCAAAAGACCTAATCTATCTAGTCTGTAGTCCTCTTTACTCCATGCGAAGAGGACTCAGATGGATCATCCTATGTAACATGAGGTGTCTCATCATGTGGAACACCTTGTGGGGCATCGTGTGTCACATCCTAAGAAGACAACATGTACACGCTTAATTGAAATGACTTTCAAGATATAGCTTGCAAATAAATTAAATATTTAGTACATAATAAATTTAATACCATGTGAGATAGGTGTCCCTCTGTAATAGGATGAGGTGCATTGTGAAAGCTACCAAATGTGGTAGTGGTGAGGTCCTGTAATTTACAATACATAAGTTTTAAAAATTTGATAAAGATCATAATGAACTATGTGTGTATATATCACAATATTGACCTCAAAGGATGATGTTTGTACCTCCATCTAGCTTAGTCCTGTAGTCTTAGCAACACTCATGGTGACATAGTCCTAAAATTAGGGATACATAAACCTTGAGTCAAAATTATATATACATGAATTAAAAAGTGTGTATATTAAAAAGTACATAATTTACAGTATATTGTTTTGAAATAAAATCATATATATCATACTTGAGTAGTAGCTAGTGTCATAGATGTGTCTAAAGATATGCTACCATGATTATCATTGACATGTCTAAAATGGTAAAAAGATTGAGTCAAAAATAAACTATATTGAGGCCTATATGGATAAGTACGATCCATCTCTTGTTCATAAAACCAAAATACACAAAAATATACATGAATCAAAGTGGAAGATAAGTTAATAACATGTACATAAAAATAGTACAAATTATTTGTCTTCAAAAGTTCATACCATAGGCATTTGAGGCTATGCCTCAACGGTCGATTGATGAGGACCTATACAAACATCGAATTGTGTAACAAATGACTATCCCTAAAAAATCTAATAAAAAGAACATATGAGCACATGTTATTAAATTGAGTTCCAATGTAGTACATTATTTATAGTGTAGGTCAAAGTGCATACTATATGAGGGATGCCAATGTCTGCAGGTCTCGAAAAAAGACTATAATGCCTCCTAGGAGAAACAATATCATCCATCCTTAGTTAATTTAAAATCAACATACATTAATATGGTTAATACAATTATGCATATATATGTAGAAAGTAAATAATTATGTACTTTTTAAATTTTAATTAAATTTTTCTACTACTCCTGACTATCTCCCTCTCCATGCAGAAGGTTAACAAATGATGACACATCAATATCACCACTACCATCAGCATGGGAAACATATGTGTCATCATCAAAATTAGTGCCCTCAGTATCATGGCTAACATGTGCTGCATCAAAATCACTCTGGGGGCCTCTCCATATACCTCCACAACTGGTACAAATGTGTCCAAGTGAACAGATATCTATCACCTACATCCACTGGTCTACTAAATTGCCTAGAAGGGTACTCAATGAAGTAAGAGAACATGACATTATCAATGATGGTGAGGTGCTGGGATAACTGGTGTAGGAAGAGGTACAAGAGGCTAAGGACATATGCAATTCCTCCTATTATCGCTCAACTTTTCCCTAGACCTATCCTAAGGCATCCCTCCACTAATGCCCTAAAATAATATAATATCAAAATAATTGAGTTTCAAACCTAATTCAAACTTAGCCCATATTTTCTTAAGAAAGTAGCTGGGCACCTCATGATTTGAGTATGGTGGATGGTCAAATACCATCCACCACTACCCCCAAAAGTGCATTGATATACACGGATGTGTGCACCATCTAATAGAAATGTGAGGCTTCTTCTCACTAATCTCAAGATCTATCTTAGGATCTACAAAATATCTTTTAAAATGTCATTTATTTAATTTGAGCTGATGGACCTCTCTATAGGATAGGCCATTAAAATAGAAGGTATGCATGTTTTTCCTTCATAATCTAAAGCTATCAATTTCACTATCCAAATGCTTTATAAAGTGTACAATGTCTTACATACTATCTACAGGAAAAGTAGGTGAGAGGGTGGGGGGGCTCGCACCTAAAGGTCTGAATATCATGCATAAGGTCACAAAGGTTACGCCTCATGATCCCCCTCATATCCTCTGCATATATGTAAACTACTTAAAAATTCACAAAATTACTATTTAATAAAATAAATCTAAAATATCAATTATATAAATGTACATCTTTAAAACCATATCAATTACATAAATAAAGTTAAACACTTAAGTAAGCCTTAATATTAAGGCTAATTGAACATTATATCAAATTTAAGCCTAATCATAAAATAATACTCCGAAAAACTATTATTAAATTAACTTAAATGTCAATTCTAAAAATAACTTATATTTATGTTTAGGATTATGTCTGAGCATTTACAATTAAGGTTCAATATTAAAATAATTAGGATTTAACATAAATAAGATTGTGGTTTGGGTTAGGATTTAGGTTTATCCATTTAGAATTAGGGTAGAGTAATTAACATTATGATTGAGGCACAACATATAAGATTTAGGATTATAGCTACTATTTCAAGGCTTATCATTTAAGATTAGGCATTAGAACTTAGAATTATGGTTTAGGTCAATATTTAGGATTTATGGATGATAATTTAAGATTATAGTTTAGCACTAAGAATTAGTGTTCAAAAATTAGGATTAGAATTAGGGTTTACATTTTAGGATCACGTGCTAGCTTTAATGATTACTAATTTGTAATTTAGATTTTAGCATTTAGGACAATTATTGACCAATTAGGGTCTAGCATTTATAATCATGGTTTGGTATTTAGAATTAGGGCTAGGGTACAGATTATGGTATGGGTTTACATCATTAATTTAGAAATATGATTAGGATTATGGTATGTATTTTCTAGGAAATTTAATATGAATGTTTAGCATTTATATTTAAATATTTAAGATTATGCTTTAGCATTTACAATTAAGGTTCAATATTAAAACAATTAGGATTTAACATAAATAAGATTGTGGTTTGGGTTAGGATTTAGGTTTATCCATTTAGAATTAGGGTAGAGTAATTAACATTATGATTGGGGCACAAAATATAAGATTTAGGATTATGGCTACTATTTCAAGGCTTATCATTTAAGATTAGGCATTAGAATTTAGAATTATGGTTTAGGTTTAGATTTAGGATTTATGGATGATAAGTTAATATTATAGTTTAGCACTTAGAATTATTGTTTAAAAATTAGAATTAGAATTATGGTTTACATTTTAGGATCATGTGCTAGCTTTCAAAATTAGGATTTTTAATTATGATTAGGATTAGAATTAATTTCCATTATGGTTAGGGATAGGGTTCAAGTGTTAGGTTTAAGATTCAAGTTACAATTAGAATTAGGGTTTAACATTTAGGATTAAGTTTATCATTTAGGAAATGGGTTAGGATACTTTTATTAGGGCTTCAAATTAATGATTAGGGTTAGGTTTCTCATTTTTAATGTAATGGTTAAAATTTTAATTAGTGTTAGGGTTAGGCTTAGAATTATGGTGAGAGTGACATTTTACATCAAGGTTAATACTATGTTTAGGGTTAGTGTGTAGTTTTATTAAAAAAGATATGACCATTAAATTGTTGAAATTTTTGTTGTAAAATTTATCTAACTAAATAATGAAATGATAAATGGATATGTTGACACATAATTTGGAGTAGGGGATTTAAAATTTTACATTTGATTTGGAAGGGAAACATGATTTATTGAAAATCATAAATAGAATTTAAGAGAGTCTAGGTTTATGTCATAATTAGGGATAAGGTAGTGTTAAGGATTTGGTTATATGTTTGTTTAGGATTAGGGTTTTACTTAATGTTAGGATTAGAGTTGGGCTTACAATTAGAGTTACATGAATCTAAGGTTTATAGTTAAAATTATCATTTTAAGTTAAGGGAGCACATTAAATACTTTGTTTTATGTTTAGGGTTTAGATTAAACTATTGTACAATTATGGTTAGGTTGAGTTAGACTTAGGAATATAGTTAGTTTTATGATTGAAGTTACAAATTTTTAATAGGGTTTAAGTCTATGTCATGATCACTATTAAGATTTTGTACCTTGTTTACCATTATGATTTAATATTTGTGATCAAGATCACTTGATATATAGGTAAATTCTACTAAAATTATCTATTATTTGATATATTGAATTTAGAATTTATTTTGATACATAAAGATTGATTATTTATTATTTAAAAATTAAACTAAATTCTAACTTGATTTTTACATATAATGTTATCAATTCATACATACATCAATATATGTGAATAATTAAGAGACTGCAACATTTACCAATTTTTATAAATTTAATACATCTACATTAAATATTAAACTTACATTCAATTCAAACATGTACATACATCATCTTAAACTACAAGATCACGGTTACATGGTTAAGTTTTAGAAATAACATTTTAGTGTATGAGTTCTCTAAACTTGGTTAAGTTTAGTGTTACTATATGGATATTGGTAGCTAACATTATGGTTTACATTTACATTTAGAATTTAGTCTCTAACATCATGGTTTAAAAATTTACATTTACTTTTTTTGTTATATGGTTTACAAACTAATTTACAATTAATTACTATTTAGTTGAAATAAATCTAAAACAACAATGTAATTACATGTTTAAACAATATAATTTACATCTATCTAATCATTCATCACTGTAACTTTTATTAAATACATCAAAACATCTAAAATAATAATTCTTAAATGAACATCTACAAAAAAATAATTTAAATGAATAGATACAATAATATAAATATAAAACTATTAACAATAGAAATTTACAATTTTTTACATATGAAAAACCATTAAATGTGAAAAAAAAAACAATAAATTGATAGAATTATAAAGCAAAAAATTGAAAAAAATAAAATAAAATAATAGAAAGCAAAGTAAAATACTTGGTATAGTGAAAAACAACAACTGGGGGTCCCTCCTATTTCTAAGCTTAAATCGGGCTCCCGTTTACAATGACAATGAAAATGAATGAAAATCCACAAAAAATGGGTTTTATGCTTTTTAAAAATTAGGCACCTAATTTTAAAATTTCAATTTGGGTGCCTGATCCATATTCAAAAATTGGGTACTTGATTTTTGAATATGGATCGAGCACCCAAACCATATTGGGTACCCAATTTGGTAAAATCAAGTACCCATTTCTGAAGAGGTCTCATTCTGCGGAATTGCAACCCAACTTTGTTCATTCACCCATTAATAGAAACACCATATGTCATATATTAATTGATAATGGTCTAGGCTTGACTGTTGTAGCATGGACATGTTAAAAGCTATACAAGATAATCTTTCAACTATTCATCTTGAATATGTGCCTATTTGTCGATTTGATAACATTGCTAAACATAATTTGGGGATTATAACATTACCTGTTAAGGATGGTCCTCTCATCTTAGAGACCTTTATGCATGTCATGCTTGGCCCGCTGAACTATAACTTTCTCTTAGGAATGCCTTGGTTGCATGCTATGCATGTTGTTCCTTCTGCACCTCATAGCAAGGTGTGTTTTGTTCACAACAACCTCATGTATAGTCTTCATGCAGATGATGTGCCTAATCCTTTCTTAAATGCTGAATATGCTCAAAATTCTTCTACACAAGATTCTGCAAAAATGGAAACTAAGGAAGAACTAACTAAGAATGAAAACCCTTCTTCTTCTTTCTAAGGATGATTAGGGGAGTTTGGATTTCAATCCTACATTTATTGGAGAATATAAGATATCAACTTTATTCTTTAGGGAAAATCATAATGAACTTGAAAAGAAGATATCTACTTCACTTATGGGTGAGTTAAAAAATACATCCATCTATGCTTCTATCGAAGGAACTGTGGAAACTATTAAACCTAGCTGTTATGCCATATATACTTATGAATCACATTTAACTCCTAAAAACATGGCTAATTGTTACGACATGGGATATACTTTGTTAAAGAAATATGGATTTAATGGAAAAAGTTGTGGGAAATTTGAACAAGGCATACAAGTCCCTTTGGATAGTGGCTTTCTTGAACATACATTTGGATTGGGATTCAACCCTTACAAGAAACCTTCATTTTTCCCTTTGGATGTTAATGACATTTCCAATGGATCTCTTAAACTGATTAACCTTAACCTTTTGGACTTTGACAAGAAAATTGAAGTAGATCTTTTTCCCAATGATGAAGTTGTGATGGATTTTTTAGGAGTTCATGACACTCTTCCTTCCTTTCATCATAAGAAGTGAAGGCCATATTGTTTAAACACTAATGGTTATTTTGGAGAAGATGTGAGCTATGAGAACACATATGATGAAAACTTTCCACTTGAAGATTCTATAAAAAGTAATTTTCTCATAACAAAAATTGTGGATGTTCATATGGATTATGTGGATTCTAAAAAAGTAATTAAAATTGGAAAACAGTTGACTCATGATAAAAAAAAAATAATTGAGTGATCTATTAAAGGAATTTAAAGATATTTTTGTTTGGTCTTATGTTGATATGTTTGGAATTGATCCTAAGATCATAACACATATCATTGTTCTTGAACCAAATGCTATACTTGTTAAACATAAGATTTGAAAGATGAATCCAAGTATTTATCTTCTTGTTAAAGAGGAGATTAAAAAATTATTAGATGTTGGTTTCATTCATTCTATCAATTATTCTCCTTGGTTATCAAACATTTTTGTTATTTTTAAGGGAGAAAATAAGATTTGTGTGTGCCTAGTGCTAATTTTTGAGATTTGAACAAATCTTCCTTAAAAAATGATTTTCCTTTGTCTAATATTGACATGATAATGAAGTCTACTACTAGACATTCTTTTCAATCTTTCATGGATGGATTTTCTAGTTATAATCATATGTTTATTCCCCTTGAAGATCAATACAAGATCACATTTATCACACCTTGGGGAACTTTTTTTTGGGTTATAATTTATTTTGGATTAAATAATGTGGGTGCAATCTATCAATGTGCTATTACTCTAATATTTCATGATTACATACATACGATTCTTAAAGATTGTGTCGATGATATTCTTGCTAGATCAATTAAGTGTGAAGAAGATGTGGTTATGTTGTGATTTTTTTTTGAATAAATAGGAAGCTATGTCATGTGATTGAATCCTCAAAAGTGTGTCTTTCGGGTTGACACTGGAAAATTAATAGGATTTATTATTTCTAGTCATGGTATTGAAGTCAATAATGAAAAGATAGAGGCTATTGCTAATATGCCTCCACCAAGGAATATATCAAAACTTTGAAGGCTACAATGGAAGATACAAGCTATTTGAAGGTTTATTTCAAATATAGCTGATAGATTTATTCCTTTCACATCCTTACTTAAGAAGGATTCTACCTTCTCTTGAAATAGTGAATGTTAACAAGCATTTCAACAATTTAAGGATAATCTTACTAATCCTCTTATCTTGAAGCCTGCACAACCTGATAAACCTTTTTATCTTTACAACTCATCTTCTTTGAATGCATTAAGTGTGATTCTTATTCAACATGATGACCATGGTAAAGAGAATCATGTATATTATATCAATCATACTTTGATTGATTATGAGACACAATATACAAAAATACAGAAACAATGTTTGGCCTTAGTTTTTTCATGTCAAAAGCCTCGACATGATCTCCTAAATGTGGAAGTCAACATGATGGTGAATTTATACCCTTTAAAGCATATTTTTTCTAAAATAGACTTATTTGGACTATGGAAAAATGGGTTATGGTTCTGATAGAGTTTGATTTGAAAATTATATCTCACAAAAACATTAAAGGGAAAGCCTTAACTGATCATTTAGCTAAGGCTCCTTCTTCGGATACAATTATCACTCCTATTGAGTTTCTTACGCAATCAATATTATCTATGGATAAAGATTAAGCTTGAGAAATGTATTTTGATGGATTTAGGTGTAAAACTAGCACTAGGAAAAGTTTGATACTCACTCCCCCTTCTAAAAAATTGATCCCTCTTTTATATAAACTAATTTTTTTGTGCATGAATAATATTTTAGAATATGAATCCCTTATTGTTGCATTAAAAGTGACTTTATCTCTTCAAATTATGAAATTGAATATATTTGGTGATTCTTGATTGATTGTACAAAAAAAACTTCAAATCTGATGAGTGTCTTGTTAATATCTTCCAGTATTTGAAGGATGAAACTTTTCCTGAATCTTCTTCTTGAAATTCTCATAATGATATTAGAAAATTACCTCTTCAATAAATTATCTTGATTGACACTTTATATAAAAGATATTATGATGGCCATTTACTAAGATATCTAGGAAACAATGAAATCCTAATTGCTTTACAAGAAGATCACACTAGATCTTGTGGTCAAAATTTTGGTGGAAAGTAATTGGTTGAAAAATTATTAATATTGGGATATTATTTGCATATAATGGAACAAGATTATTTTTCTTTTGTCAAGAAATGTCCACAATGTCAACAACATGGTAATCTTATTTATGCTCTTACTTTTGCACTTTGCACTCAACTAGCTTTTTGGCCTTTAGGTGTTTAGGGTCTAGAACTTACTATCATGATATATCCTCCTAATTTACAAGGACATGCCTATATCTTACCAACTCCAAATTACTTCACTAAATGATTTGAAGTTTTTCCACCTCAATCTACTATGATAGAGGTTATTTGTGATTTCATTCTTCAGAATATCATTTCTTGGTTTGGTATCCCCTCTAATATTATTAATGATAATGGAACCTCTTTAAAAAATTAGGAAGTTAAGAAATTCATGGTGAAATAAATATCATATTCATCAATGATTTTCTACTCCTTATTATCCTCAATCTAATGGTAAAGCTAAATTATCTAACAAAGTCATTGAGCAAATATTATGGAAAATAGTGAACAAGCATGAGAAAGATTAGCATACTCAACTCACATATGCTTTTTAGGCTTATAAGGCTGGAGTTCATTCTACTACCAATACTTCTCCCTATAACTTAGTATATGGTTCAAATGCTCTTATGCCTTTGGAATTATAAATTCCTTCTCTTTGAGTCTCTTTTGATGGAATTATTGATAATGACACATTTAGAGAATAATGTTTACAAGAGTTAGAAATGTTAGATGAACAATGAATTAATGCATTGGAACTTTTAAGAGCTTATCATAATTCCCTTCAAAACTCTTATAATAATAAATTTCTTGAATTCTCCTTTTCTATGGGTGATCTTGTTCTTAATAAAATTCAACAAAATGTTAATGCTCTATCAGCTAGAAAGTGAAAATTTAGTCCTAATTGGTTAGGTCCTTTTGTGGTTACTGAAGTTTATGGATTTTGTATATACAAGATTGTTGATATTGATGCTGTTCCTCTAAAGGAACCTATTAATGTTATGCATCTTCATCATCATTATGTCTAGCTTAACTTTCGTATCACATTTTTGTTTCTACTAATATAATGTTCATCATGTTTTGTTGGTGTTTAATATTTAGATTCCCAAAATATTACTTTAGAAACATTAGTATTTTCTCCACTCTTGTTATTTTTATGCAATTAATTAAATTATATATGATCAAAATTTGGAAATACATGGAGGCATTATACAAAATATTCCTTTATATATCATCTGTCTATCTATCTATCACAATGCTCCATCAGATAATGAATCCCTAATCTCTCTCATCCATGGTGTGAGAAGGATAGTCTCTAGGATGAAATGTTATGTGTATTGCTCCTGGATGATCTACACTCCATCATGCACTCTCACATCAATCATATCTTGGTCTCTAACTCCACTATGTGTTGTTAGAGTCTCTCCTTGTTCTCTTATCTCAATCTCAACTCTAGAGTGACATAAGAAAATATATCCACATGTCTTCCTAGATCTCTTTGTCCTCTAACCTTGTGGTGATGGGTATATGGTATACTCAAACCTATAGTTAGGTCCTTTAGGACCTCACTCACATAGCTCCACCACTCTCTCTTTGTCCCTATAATCATAACATATACGATTTCATCAATATTCTCTTGTCTTTCTCAAAATCAAATTCTAATATGTATTTATTTCTAAACCCCGCCTGCCTCTCCCTTGGAGTTCTCTATATCTTTCTTTGATGTTGAGGGTGGGAGCATGGACTGAATTCTCTCCCCATGATCTCATTTTTTTGGTCATGGGAGTGGTGTATCACTCTAGGATCGTGGGTGTCATAATCACAATGGTATAGCATGCATAGTAAACTCTAGCTCATAATCCATCATATGATCTCCTCCACAACTCTCATCTCCCATTTCATTTGTTGGGTGATCCTCATCCTCCATCACTTCACTCTCTCTCATGATCTTATCCTCCTCTTTGTTAGCTCCCCTATGAGCTATGTAGAGTGGACCTGGGTCTCCTATGGGATAATCTAGTGGAAAGATGGGCTTCACACTATGTTTTTCCATAATATTGACTATTATAGGTTGACATATGGCTTTGACTCTCTGAATATGTCTGTGAGGATGGGCATATCATGACACTATTGTTGGTACACCTTTTTGCAAGAAAAACTATTTTAGTACTTGATTGTAGTAGTATGACATGATTACATGACTATGTTGTCCCTCTAGGAATATCCTCTCTACAAGTATCTTATTTGTTATACAGTATCAAGCCACTCTGCTATCTAGATGTATGGTCTCTATACTATCTCATCTCCTCACATGTGATCAAATTTGATTCTCCAAAATAGTATATCTTTGAATTTTTGTAACTCAACAAGAGGACACAAATACACTCTTGGAAGGCTTTGATCTAGTGCTACATGAACTCTTTGTGGACTTATGCATGTAAAATTCTTGAACAACCACACCTATAAGAATGTACATGTTGTCAAAATGTCCCTCTAGTATCTAGCAAGTTTGCTCAACTTTGAATATAGAATAGCCAACATACTCCTATTGTTAAGCATGAATTTTGATGGTATTCCTATGGAGGAGTATCCTAGTAGTATTAGAGACATGATTCAAAGGTTGTGTGTTGTATTCAAGACAAAGTTTATTATTGATGTCAACATACTAGTTATTCTACGAAGACTAACATAGCAGTAGATAGAGTTTGTCTTCATGGGTTTATGGATTATAGAAAAGCTTATTTATAGTTGAGGATATGTTCTACACAATGTATAGATGCTACAGTTAAGGCTATGTATGGAAATATGAAGACTAGTCATAGATATGATGAATTTACTAAAGATAACATCCAGATAGAGTTTTTGTGTAGAAGTTACTGTTGTTTGAATTATATCTCCTAATAGAGATAGAATTTGGTCATGTGGACTTGGAAAGAGGTAAAATACAAGATGAAGATGCTATGGTCAAATTTACACATCTTTATTATCATCGAGAAAAGAGGTATAAAGATTGTGAGCTTACAGTTGGTTGTAAATATGAAAATGGTAAAGATGTAATATAACATGTGATCGTAATATCTTAAGTTGGTTATGTATTATAATTGTAAATTGGGAAAGCCTCAAGGACAAGTCAATAATATTTCTTAGGACTTAGTATAAAGAAAATATTATTTCATTTGTGTAATGAAAGTATGTGAACTTGTATGCGAGATTTAGTGAACCTGATAGTGAATATCTCTTGATCAAAGAAGTTTTTGGTGCATTAAGGCATGGTGAGTGGAAAAAGTGACTATATTTGGCAAGAGTTTGTTTTTGTATAGTTCTATAGTTGTATTATTCTGAGAAGTATAGTACTTAGGCCAGTTGGATAGTGAGTTTGATGGTCTTTCCGTAAAGCAGTTTGGACAATGGGTCCATTTGTCTTCCTTAAAAACTCCTAACAATGATTCAAAGTTTCCTAATAGGGAATGATATGTACTGAATTTTTTTCATTAACACCTAACATGATCCATCCTTTTATAGGAACTTATATATTAGTACATCATTTTGTGGGTACCATCCCCACTGGGGTTTTCCCTTTGATCAAATTTTTCCCTAGTTAACAAATTTGGTGTTATTGTGTATGGTGATATTTCTATGGTTGTTATATCTACTATTTACATGTTTTGGAATTGATATAGATGTTGATATTTGTTTAAATTGCATAATTTATTCACCCCCGACCCCCGTTCAATTATCTTGGTGGAATTTTCTTTCTAACAATTGGTATCAGAGCATCAGGTCCTTGAAGGAAAATCTTAATAGCTCAAGGAGATCTATGGCACAGTTCATAATAAAAAGTCCAAAGTTTGATGGAGTTAACTATGATAGTTGGAAGGAAAAGATTAAGACACATTTTCTATACATGGGTCTAGGTTATTGGTTGATTACTAAGATTAAGAAGGAATGATGTGATTGAATAAAATGATTTTGAAACTTGTACTAAAGCTCATAGATATGTATTAATGCTAAATATGCATGTTAGAGAAGCACCATTATTAGCTCTTCCAAAAATAGAATTCACAGAGGTAAAAACTTTAAGATTAGCTCATAAAACTTGGATTACTTTGCAAAGTAAATTTGAAGGTGATGATCATGCTTAGAAGGTTAGATTAAAAAATTGGATATGACTATATAAAGATGCTAAAATGATGGAAGATGAATCTGTTAGAATTTATTTTGGTAGACTAGCATAAATTGTTTTAGGAATTAAGACTTGTGGAGGATCCAAATATGAAGATGAGGTTATATGGAAGATATTAAAGACTTTGATACCTGTATACAAATAGATAGCTCAAATGATTGAACAAGTTATTCTCTTATCACACAAATTTACAAGAGAAACTCTTCTTGGAAGATTACAATCAATAGAAATGTGGATGAGATAGAGTGAAGAATTGCCTAATGTTGAGACTGCTTTCAGTGTATTGAGTGATCAACCTATGTTGTCAATAAATGTAAGTAGAAGTGGAGATTATGCTAGTAGCAGCCAAACAAGAGTGGAAGAAGAAAATAATATTCAAGGACTTTACTTGCTTATGAAGAGAGAACGTAAAGGTAACAAAATCTTAAAATGTTGAACTTGTAATGAATATGGTTATTATTATTTACAATGTCCTAAGAGAGTAAGAAAGACCAGAAATCACTTCAAAAAAAGAAAACCTAAGGAATTTATATTTATAAATAATGAGGAAGAATTAAATGCTAAGGTAGCAAAAAACTTGACTGAAAGTGATGATGACATAGGATTTGTTTCTATTAAGGAAGAATGCCCTGAAAAAGAAGAAGTTAGAGAAGAAACAACATTAGTATCACAAGTTGAAAAGAAGAAATTTGATTGGATTATTAATAGTGATTGTTCCCATCACATGACTAGAGATATGAATAAGCTTTTTGAATTCAATAGCTGGAATTTTTTGAGTTGGAATAATGAAGCTTGTCATATCAAAGGAAAATGATCTATTACACTTGATGAAAAGACTAATACAGATGATATTTATTTTTTTGATGGTTTGAAACATAATTTTTTTAGTGTTGAACAATTAGTGAACAAGGGATATTAATTGCAGTTAATAGAGATAACCTACATTATCAAAGATAAAGATGACACATTGATTGGTACTAGTACAAGGATAAGAGGTAATGTATTTTAGTTGAATCCTACTAAAATGACATGATTAGTTGCTAAAGTGGATGAGGGTTGGTTGCGGAATAAGATATTTTGTCATATCAACTTTGATAATATTGTGAATGTTAGATTACATTCACAGTTAAAGATTTTCCTAAAATTGTGAAACCTACTAATATGGTGTGTAAGGAACGTGTGATGACAAACCAAAAAAAAATTTCATTTCCAAGCAAGAAATTAACTACATCTATGAAGTTGGAGATTGTGCATACAGATTTGAGTGGTCCTACAAAGACAAAAGAATTCTATGGTGAAAGGTATTTCATGATTCTTATTGATAATTTTACTAGAATGATGTAGGTAACATTTCTTCGAGAGAAATATGAAGCTTTTGAGAATTTTAAGATATTTAAGAGTAGAGTTGAAAATAAATTTGGTTTGAGAATTAAATGTTTGAGATTTGAATGAGGCAGAGAGTTTACTTCAAATGAATTTAATAGTTTTTGTGAAGAAAATGGCATTAAAAGACAACTTTCATCCCCTAAGACGTGAACAAAATGGGAGAGTAGAAAAGAGGAACACAAAAATTATTGAAGTAGCAAGAGAAATGATGCTTGAGAACAATGTATCTAAGATCTTTTGGAGAGAAGTGATGAATACAACAATGTACCCTATGAATAGAGTATAAATCAACAAGGCACTTGTAAGACACCCTATGAACTTTGGTTTGAACATGTACCCTTAGTTAAGTATTTTAGAATCTTTGGTAGTAAGTGTTACATTAAGAGAGATGATGATATTGGAAAGTTTGGTTCAAGGAGTGATGAAGGTACTTTTCTTGGATATTCATTTAAGAGTAAAGCGTATAGATGTTTTAATTAGAGAACTAATAGTATTGTTGAGAGCACAAATGTAAGAGTTGATGAGAAATTTAGAATTCAAGAAATAGTACTCAATTACCATTCTAATGAATAAACTAATCCAAGGCCTAATAGAGATAATGTTGAGCCATAATTATTTTATGAGGTCGACACTAATTTGTAGAATGAAATTTAGAGAGAAGCATAAAGAGAAGAACACATACAAGAACCAAAATTTGAACCTCGAGCTGAAGTCAAAGTTGAAGCAGTGATGCCTAACATAAATTTGATAAAGAATCAACCTATTGATCAGATTATTGGAAGCAAAGACAAAGGATTTATGACAAGAAAAAAGGTACAAGAAAAACTATGTTTGATTTCTCAAATTGAACCTAAAAGTGTCAATAAAGTTGGTAAAGATGATTTTGGATCAAAGCTATGAAAGAAGAACTAGACTAGATTGAAAAGAATGATACATGGGAATTTGTTCGTAGACCTAAGGACAAGAATGTTATTGAAAATAAGTGTGTATTAAAAAACAAGATGAATGAACAAGGTGAGGTTGTGAGAAATAAAGTAAGACTAGTATGTAAAGGCTATTCACAATAAGAAGGAATTGATTTTGAGGAAACATTTGCACCCATTGCTAGAATATAGGTAGTAAAAATGTTTTTTCCATGTGCAACTAACAAAAATTTCAAAGTGTATAAGATGGATAAAAAATCAACTTTTCTAAATGGTGAACTAGAAGAGGAGGTATACATTGAGCTGCCTAATGGTTTTCCTTTGATAGATCAAGGAGATATGGTTTGTAATTTGAAGAAATCATTTGGATTTAAACAAGCACCTAGAGCTTCATATGTGAGACTGGATAAGTATTTGATAAGTTTTGGATTCATAAAAAGTAATGTTGATAGTAATTTATATTTGAAGGAGAATTACATTGGCCTACTAATTGTTGACATATTTCTGGATGACATAATATTTAGAGGTGATGATGAAGCAAGTGAAGCATTTTCAACAAAGATGAAGAAAGAATTTGAGATGAGTATGATTGGTGAGATGAATCATTTCTTGGGATTGTAGATTATTTAGAATAAAGTCGGTATCTTCATATCACAAGATAAGTATCTTAGAGACTTGTTGAAAATGTTCTATTTGGAAAGTTGTAAACCTGTTGGAACACCTATGGTAATTGGTCATAATTTATATAGAAAAGATGAAACCCCTACTATTGAGTAGAGAAAATAAAGATCTATGATTGGAGGATTAAAATACTTGACACACACTAGACTTGATAATATAATGTTGTTGGAATTGTGGTGAGATTTCAAGATGATCCTAAAGAGTCACATTATGCAGCAATAAAGAGAATTTTCAAATATTTGAAGGGTACACCTGATTTTTTATCATGGTATGACATATCAAATAACTTTACCTTATGTGCATACATTGATGTAGATTGGTTAGGAAGTGTAAATGATAGAAAAAGTACTAGTAGGGGAGTATATTTCTTCGGAGGAACATTGGTTTCTTGGTTAAGAAAGAAATATGATTGTATTTCATAGAGTATGACATAAGCTAAGTATTTATTAATAGAAAACAATTTTAATTAGTTTATATGGATGAAACAAATGTTGAAATATATTGGGATTGAGTTTACAAAGCCTATTATCATACATTGTAATAACAAAAGTATCGTGAGTATGTCAAAGAATCCAGTTTTACATTAAAAAACAAAGCATATATCTATTAAGTATCACTTTTTGAGAGAGATAGTTGTGGTGAAAGAGATCAGATTGGATCATATCAGCACAAGGGAGCTGATAGAAGATATATTTACAAAACCTTTTTTGAAGGATACATTTGAGTACTTGAGAGGTATGCTTGGGGTCATGCCCTAACCTACTTTTGAGTAGTTGATGTAGACATTGTATCAATCTAGTTGGAGCAAAGTACTATTTATTTTATCTGGGTTGAATGCTTGATGCTTCCTCTATGAGAATGTATCTATGTTTGAGCTGAGTCATGAAGGACTATTGGTAACTGGTACTTAACATTATCTTTGGACACTTGAGCTTATTGCATATCTTATGAATAAATTGATATAATGATACCTTTTTCACTGATGTCAACGAGGTAGAGTAATACGTGAAAAAATTCCTTGTATATTAATGGGGGAGAGTAGTAGTAGCACATGAATTTTTTTTTTTGGTATGTATTTTTGGAGAAAGTAATACATGAAATATCCTTGTATATTGATTGATGTCAATGAGAGAGAGAGAGAGAGAGAGAGAGAGAGAGAGAGAGAGAGAGAGAGAGAGAGAGAGAGAGAGAGATTTGACTGATAAGAGGATTTGAAAATATTCTAATGTATGGGGAGATTGGCACCATCCTTATGCATGATGGTTACAGTATAGTGGACATTCATGGACAACATGAATGGGGGAGAAATGTAGCAAAGACATTTGGTATTTATGGAACTTAGATATTTCTCATCTATGTTTGAATTAATGCTAAAGAGGGAGATTTTTAAACATGAATTTTGATGGTATTCCTATAAGGGAGTATCCTTGTAGGGTTGGAGACATGATTTAGAGGTTGTGTATTGCATTCATGATAGAGTTTTTCATTGATCTCAACATAGAGGTTATTTTGTAAAGATTGACAGAGAAACATATAGGGTTTGTCTTTGTGAGGTTCATGGATTATAGATGAGCTTATGCATAGTTGAGGATATGTTCTATAGAGTTTTTGGATGCTAAAATTAAGAGCATATAAAAAAATATGAATATTGGACATAGATATGATGGATTTAGTAAAGGCAATGTTTAGACAGAGTTTATGTGTAGTAGTTACTATTGTTTGGATTATATCTCCTAACAAAGAATCTGGTCATGCAAATTAGAAAAAGGTAGAATAAATGATGAAGATGGTGTGGTGAAACATGCACATCGAGATGAGCATCATAAAGAGTTATGAAGACTGTGAGTTGACAGTTGGTTGTAATTAGGAAAAGTATAACGATGTAATGCAGTGTGTAATTGTAATATCTTAAGTTGGTCCTATATTATTATTGTGAATTAGGAAATCCTCAAGGATGACTCAATAATATATTTTAGGACTTAGTATAAAGAAAGGATGATTTCCTTGGTTGTAATCATCCAGTACAAATATTTATGTAATGTGAGTATGTAGACTTGTATGTGAGATCTAGTCAACCTGATAGCGAATATCTTTTGATTAGAGAAGTGTTTGGTGCAGTAAGGCATAGTGAGAAGACAACGTGACTATATTTGGTGAGAAGTTATTGTTGGATAGTTGTATACTTATATTATTCTAAGAAGGATAGTACTTAGGGTAGTTGGACAGTGAGTTCAATGGTCTTACATTGAAGTTGTTTAGATATATAATGAATCTACACTGAATGTATTTCATTGACTCATAATAGTATTCATCTTCTTACAAGGAACTTATATATTAGTAGATCATTTTGTCAGTAGCATCCCTACTGGAGTTTTCTCCCGAATCAAGGGTCTTCCTAGTCAACAAATCTAGTGTTATTGTGTATGGTTCTCTTTCTATGGTTGTTGCATCTACTCTATAAATATTTTTAAATTAATAAGGATATTAAAACTTATTTCAATTGCATAATTGATTCAAACCCCCCCCACCTCTTAGTTACCTTGGTGGACTTTACTTTCTAACAACTATCCCATGAAAACATTTATTGATCTATCTCCATTACTTGTAAAGTCATGATGGAGATAAATATACAACATATCCACCACTCAAAAAGGAGTACCACCTAATATGATATTGTGAAGATCCATCTAGTTTTCTTTAGATCTCATCAGTGATCTCCATTGTGTACAATACTCATCATCATCAAATATCATATAATTATTTATACCAATATGAAGCCTCATTGGAAGTCCTCTAATAGGAAGGAAGAGTATCTGGTATGCATCCTCTAAGGTCACAATGATCTCTCTAGTGGGAAAAAAAATGTACAAGTGTCCTCATTTTTCTTCTCTATTAATTCTAGAATCATGTCTTGATGGAATCTCAAGTAAAAATTTTATCCTACCCAATATAGGCCCACATCTTTAAGCAATTGAATATCCTCTATGCTCATATTGTGCATACTATCTTGGATAAAGCACATTGTATGTGACATCTGATGCTCTTGTAGAGACACCAAAACTTGCACATCACATCAAATTAGACATTAGTAACATACTATGAGCAAGTATGATCATTTTGGATAGCATTAACTTCCTTCTGATTAGGTTCAACCTCCCCTTGATCAAGGTCAACTTCCCCTGATCAAGGTCAACTTACCTTATGATGGTCGATCTAGTTGATCAAGGTCGAGATTTTCCCATAATGAGAGTCAGACTCTTCTCCATACAGAAAATGAACATCATAAAATCCATAATTATGCATCAAAATAGTCAAAAACAAACATATCAAGATGAGAATTACTCTACATTAGCAATTACCTCAGGTAGCGAGTCACCAATTGCTCTTAGAATCTCCATCTGCATGGACTCTAGCTCCTTCATCTTCAACACTCCTTCACTTCTTCAAGTTACAAAGGTAACAAATCAATGGTAAGAACCTTTATTTATAGTTTTTTCAACATAAATTAGGGTTCCTTTCTATACATTTAGAATAGACATTTACTCTTTCCATCATAACTTGAGCTAGATAAATTTCATTTTCTTGCCATCAAAAGCATTAGAATTGTGATTCAGTTATCTTTCCTTTGAAGTTAGCTATGAGACATTTTGAGAACTTCTCAACTAAGTTTGAAGGACTTTTTCATGAATCTGCATTTTTGGTTCTTAGAGTTAGCGATATGACCTTGTTTCACCTTTTCAATAAGATCAAGCCTAAATAGGGGGGCATATGGGAGCCTATGAGACTCATATAATCATTCTTAGTAAGCTTTAGGTGATTTTGGATTTGCACTAACATTTTTTCTACAGGATGTGAGCACTAATACTTTCTTGTAGAATCATGACTATTGGACTTTGTTATATCATTTTTCCTTTAAAAGAATTTCTTTACTTTAGCTTTCATATTCATGTAGTGTAATATCTAGATAAAGTGGGGGATATATGTACCACATTAAATTAGAAGCACTTCAATTTATGAGCTTTTAGCACCAATCTAATGTAATTTAATGATAAATTTTTATTTAAGATGTGTTCATAGTTCTCTCTTATCCTCTTCTTAAATGGGATCTAGGTAGGAAATAATAAGTTCTACTTAGTATTCCTATTCTACATGCAAAAATTGGGGTAGGATCTATAAATCTAGGTCATTCCCTTTGCTTTCACTTTAATCACCATAACTACTTTTTGCACCAAAACAAGATTTCTTTAGAATATGGATTTGATTTCTAGATTTTGGGGACCTATTTTGGAGTCTTAGTAAAATCTTGGAGTTTTTTCACTTGATTATCAAGGGTACAATACACCCTTGATCAGGTCCCATTTTGGGTCCTGGTAGTTGGTATCTTCTCAGGATTTGGTTCAGAGTTAGGTATTTGAGCTTGGTCGACCTATGGGAGAAAATTAATCTGAATCCTATATAAACACTCTCAATTACTTCATTTGGCATAGATGATGTATATGGAAAATCAAGAAAGTAAGCATACTTATGCTCAAGCTAGATCGAGCAAGCATTTCTCATGTGGACAAGCCATTGTGGAGATCCCAATTTTTCTTAACAGATTCACAAAGTGGAAGCAAGGAGGCTTGGAGATATTCTTTGAAGGAAGAGAGTTCTACCTCTCCCTCTTCACATTAGATCATTCAAGCATTCAATCATAGAGTAGTGAATATATATCATGAGTATGACTTCCACTACTTTAGCCTTGGGTACTTAGTAATCTTTCTAGGTTATTCTTAGATCGATGAACTTTATTTTATCCACATTTAAGTACTTCATGCTAGGGTTTTAGATCTAAGGATTTGGATCCTTGCATTTGTACACTCAAAGCATGTACACAAGCATCACACACATTACATTTGATAAACCAAATATTCATGGAGATGGAAACAACCAAAATGGGGGGTTGACTAAGGAAAACCACTACATAGCCACCCAACATCCCAAAATTTAGATATTAGTAGATCTTGAAAGGAAAAACAAGTTGTGAATAAAGTACCATTTTTTTAGTTATCAAAGTTGTGAAGTCAGAATCAACATCACACACTTTTCATTAGGGGCACAATGCATCCCTGATAATCTATTTCTCCCTTTGATTAGTCTTGTTTTCCCTTGACAAATTGCCAAAAGATTTTTGGATTTTTTTTGCCTTGTAGTTTATTTTCTTGACCAAATATTCTCCTCACTCTCATAATTAGAAGAGTTTTCCTCTTCCACCCTTTTGTCTCTTGCAACCTTTTCCTTTTTTTGGGGTTTGGCAATAATTCTAGTAGACCTACATGGGTCTCTTCAACATCAACATTAGAATCCACAAAATGATTTTATTGGTTGTTTAGAAATTTTAGAATTAAGTAGGCTAGAAGCATCCCTTTTATTATTTTTGTTATTTTATACTAGAGAACCAAAAGAATGGGAATATTGGGGGGAGGAGTGAGGGGTTTTAGGTCTTCTTAATCCCTTTTTCCTATTGGCTCTAAGAAACTCAACATTATAACTAGAGGGAGGGGTTGAGGAAGATGGTGTCATTCCATGAAAGTGGGTATCATAGGGCATAATACCAAATAGTAATTATATAACCTTAAAATAATTCCTTGATGTAAAACAATAAAGTTTTTTGGAAGCTTTGTTAGAGTTATAGATAATATGTCCTTCCATTTTGGACATCTCTTATAATGGTAGAAATATTTTTCCACAAGTTTATGATTTAAATGATTTTTAGGTATGGAAGTTTTGCATGTATAAAAACTAGGCTCAAATTGTTGTCACCAACCCTACAGCTCCCAAGAATCACTTGTATGCAAACACCTATCATAGAAAAAGAGAAGCAAAAGCTATGGAGGCTAAAACTTTGAGATCCATAGATGAGACATTCTCGATGAGCAAAAAGAGAAAATTTCTATAATCAAAAGAGAATGAATGTAGTAATTATAAAGGGAGATCATCCTTATAAAGGAGATCAAAACCCTAATAGGTAACTAACCTAGGTTGGATGATAATAATTAATAAAAGAATTAATTATTATATGCCTAAATTTTAGCTTAAGTAAACTAGAGATGCTAAGTGAATTAATAATTAAATTGATATGATTTAAATAATAAGAAAAAAAATTATTACTCTAACACCCCCCTTAAGATAAACTTAGGGAGTAGCTAAAAACCTAGAAACTACGACTAAAAGTAAATTTGGGTCCCAGCAACAAGGCCTGATGAGGCACCCAAGCACAACCAAATCTCTAAAAAGAGGAGAAATAGATAAAACCACATGGAAAAAAACCCTACTCCAAAAAGAGATAGAAATAATGTTGAAAAGAACTAGTGAAGGAATGAAGAAATATCCAAACAAGGGAATGTCCCAAAAGAAAGGAAAAAAAGATGATCATGAAGAACAACACTGAAGCATGAAGCTACAAACACTGCCAAACTACTAATTTGAAGAACCTCCACTGAATAGAACATGACCAGGTAGAGACTACTAAGTTCGAAGAGATGATCAATCGAAGATGGAAGGTATCTACATGGCCTCCAAAAATAAGAATGAAAGAATGTCTATATCATAAATGATCCATCTCACTAAAATGCATAAGTATTTGTCCACTACAATCGCCTAGTACATAGGATCAAATAAATCACTCCATCAAACCAAGAAAGTAATAGAACCAACATAACCCCCTTATAATTCTAAGAGGTAAGAAATGAATTCTGAAACTAAATACAATATCTCCTATAGAAAGAAAAACTAGGAACATCAAGAGTTAAAAATAAGTACAAAATACCTATAATTATGGTACATGTCATTGACACATCATGAGGCTAATGTCATAGAAGGAACACTCACTTGACAAAGGAAGATGACAAATATTTCCAACATGAAACCCCCCAAGGCACTTTATAATGTAGTGCAAGTGCAACAAAACACAAAGATGTGCAAGATCCCAAAATGTAATAGAGTGGTGCTATATCTCAGTGTGTTTGCAAAAATACTACAAAAGGATGTCAACAAAGATCAAAAGAGACATAAGACTAATATAAGTGATAGTAAAAACCCATGAAGAATTATCTAAAGTGAAAAAATCGATCCTTGGACCTAAAATAACCAAGATATCCACTAGAATGCCAAAAAGAAAAGAAAAACTAAATGATATGTACCTGGAGCAAATTCTAGAAAATAGATTGTCTCAAGATATGTCTCCCAGAGTGCAAAATAGAGTCTCTAACTTTGACTACATAAACTGGCAACCAAACAATATAAAATTCCAAATAAACTACACCATCATGATGGGCTTGGAATCATCTTTCTAATGATATATCATTTGAAAAAAATAGAGTTTGGATGAGCAAGTTATGTACAAAAAACCATAGGTATGTCAAAAAAGAGTTAGAAGGGCAGAATAAAAAATCACCACCTTAGGACCCGTGCCAAAATGCCTCAGGAAGCATGCCTGCCAATGTCAAAATTTACCTTAGAAAGTGTGCTAGGTTGGTACAAAATTTCCTTGAGAAGCATGCAAGCTTTGTACCAAAATCACCTTGAGAAGTGTGTTAGTTCAGTACCAAAATTGACTCGAGAAGCATGTCAATTCTATATCAAAATTTTTCTTAATTTCTATGCCAAAATATCTTTATTTTTGTACCAAAAAACCTTGATTTTTATGCCAAAAAATCTCAATTTCTACATCGAAAAATCATGGCCTCGAGAAATGTACACAATTTGGGAGCAATTTATTTTCCTTAGATTCTAACTGTGTCCAAATTAGACATGCCTTATATGAAAATAGGGCTTTTGGGGTACTAAAAGCTCAATGGTGAGGTCTATTTTTTTCTCAAAATGCACCAAAAATTAGTGGCCCCCAAATCCCATACAAAACACCTTTGAAATCTAAAGCCCTTTGAAAGAAAAAGCATAGATCTTAAAGCCAAGCCAAACCTGTCAGAAATAGAACATTGACATGAAGATCTAGAGCTCTAATACTGTGTTGAAGTTGATGAAAGATTTGTTGGAAATGTAAGAGGATTCACTGAGAGAGGAGGGGTAAATCGGTTACCACAAAAAAAAATCCAAGTCCCTTAGATGTCAACACAAACTTTTACTCCTTAAACCAAATACTTGCACATCTCAGCTAGAATTGAATATTCATTGTAACTTGGTTAACAAAGAAAGCTTAAGATATTATGTGTATTAGCCTTTAGTAACTTTAGTTGCAGAAACATAAACCATAAAGAAAATAATATGAACACATGAGACACCAAGATTTAATGTGGAAACCCAATTTGTGACATACAACTAATGCAACTAGTTACATTTTTTCACTCTTATGAAGTGAGTCCTATTAGGAGCCAACCCTATTAAAGGTTACAAAACACACTGCTAGGTGTGACCTTGTTAGAGGATATGAATCACCCTATTAGGAGTGGCCTTGTTAGAGGCCTTGAGACACTTGAAACTAGAAATGCCACCTTGTTAGAGGATTTACAAAATGAATATTAAGTCAACTCTTTATTGACTTCTACAATTGTTAGAGAGTAACAATGATTGAACTGATTGATGAAGCAACTAACTTTGCATATTCATATCATTGTTCTAGTTTATCCTTTTGATCCTTCCTAATTAGAATATTCTTTGTATCTCCTTGGAAGTTCTATCTTCAATCATTTATTCTTCTTATTTCCAATCTTTCTCATACTTCATATCTCACACCTTTCAATCCTCTACTTGACCTTTCATATATATGAAACATAATGTCAAGTCGGCTTCAATATCCTTTCAAATAAATAATTCCATTGAGTCAACTTGTATTAACCATTTAACAAGCAAAAGTATCCTACTGACAGTCAGCTAATATTGAAATGAATCACTTTGTTAATACTGAATTCCTTTGGTAACCAACTTGAGTCAGTTAATACTAACACCCTTCATTGACCAACCTAACTCAGTTTACACTGACTTTCTTTAATGACCAATTGTAGTGCCTACCCCTAGTTTGCATTTTTGCTTTTATTGCCAAACTCTTTTAGGCCAGTTTAATGTTTGATGATTAGTAGCATTTTTTGAGATTTTGAGATATTGTTTCAGATTTAGTTAATATTATGATGAGATCACTTGGCACTATATACTTCATGTATGCATGATGATTAATATAGTATTTTTGAGTTATTGATGATGATTAGTTAGATGGATTATCATATGTGTTTTGTTATGCATACTTACCCCATACTGCATGTGTATGATGTCCATGTTTGTTTTCTTTATGTATGGCATTTCTGATGTGGTTAAGGGAGTCATAGTCACAGGCTAGTCGAGATTTACATGATGCACCACTTCCTACCATTGTCTGTTTAGCTTAGAATATTGTGTTTGTACATGTGTGGATTTTACGCAGGTTACAAGTATCGGGTATCGACTTCCCTGAATTGCCAAGATGAGTGTACCCTATCACATTATCTCAATGATAAGAGAGGGGAGATAAATTCTTAAGTCCAAATCCTAAACCCTTAAGCCATTTGTCTTAGAAAATTAGGACAAGTATCTGAGTGGTGTACCCTCTGAATGCGTCAGATGACATTAATTTGTGATAACCCTTTAATTTGATTTTGTATGTGTTTTTTTGTGATGTGTTTTTGCATGTTGTATTAGTCCTTGGTGATTTTTCTATTAATTAAGTCTAACTAAAATATTAAATTAATGATTTAATTTAATGGAAAATAATTATGATATTTTAATGTTTAATTATATTTAGTATTTAATTATATCTAATTAATTGGAAAATGAATTAAATAAAAAGAATTAAATCTGAAGGTAAAAGTTATAAGAATAATTTAGAACGTGATAATATTTAGAGTTTTTTTTTGAATAAATGCTAAATAATAATATTATTTAAGTTAATAAATAGTTTATCAAATTAGGTTATGAAATTAAATTTAAAAGTGAAAATATATTAATTTATTAAAGGTTTTAAGTTTGCATGATGTATGCATGAGTTGAAAATATAAGAAATTAATTAAAATGAATTTTAATTGCATAATGTATGCATGAATTTAGAATTTAATTCATTAATTGAAAAGCGAAGTCAAGTGAAAATTAAATAAAGTAATTTAGTAATGCAATTAACGTGCATGGAAAAGATAAAGCAAAGATTAAGAAAAGTTTAATTAGAGTTAATGTCTAGTGAGTAGGGAGAACTCTCAGGTGAACGCATGATTAGTGCCCCGATTTTAGGAGAGAACTCCTTATCACCAATTAAAGGTTCATTTTCAAGGGACCGAAGTTTTTGGGAAGGAACCGCAAATTTTGGAGGAAGGAATTTTTGGAAAGGGGAAGGTTTTGAGAGGAGGAATTTCTGTACAACTTTCTTGAGCATAGTGATTAGCACCAATCCAAGTATACACTTGTGATTATTCACTAAGTTTATTACACTCTTTTCTTTCCTGTCTTCTTCGTGACTGTGGATTGTTAATCTGAATTTCTCTATGATGAATTTTTGAATATTTCAATAATGTGAATTACTGAATGCCAATATCTTCTGTATATTATTAGGATTGAAATTAAAAGAAATTAATTTGAAACCCCATTCTGTAGGTAAAAGAAATTTGTATTTAATCTGGGAGAGTTTGAAATTTAAAAAAAAATTAGTTGAAAAATTCAAATGGGTTGTCATAAGTTTCCTATCAGAATTATGATTAGAAATTCTTATTTTAAAATTTAGAAAAAAATTATATAAATTTTATATGTATAAAATTTTATAAAATAAAAAGAAAATTTCTAGAAATAATTTTTACAAAAAGGGGTGTTGATTATTTTGGTTCGATATTAAAAAATAGAAAAATATAAAAAATTAATTAAAAAATTAATTAAAAAGTAAATTAAAAAATTTTAAAAAATAATTTTAAAAATAGAAATTGTTTAAAAGAGTGGAGGACCCAGCTACCCTACAACACATGCCGGTGGTCGTAGGCCTAACTATTGGTCATGGCAGCAGATAGACTTGTCGCCCTAGGCCAAGGCCGATAGGCCTTGTAAATCAAAACGCAATTTGTTTTTTTAATTAAAAAAATGCGATTTCAATTAAAGTTTTTTAAAAGTTATTTTTTTTAATTTATTAAAATTAATTTGTATTTAAATTATTATTAATTGTTAATAAAATTATTAATATTTTGTGATTATTAAATACTAATTATTTAAAAATTTTAATTAATAATTATTAAATATTAGCAATTTTTAATTATTAATTGATAATTATTGATTTTATTAATAAATTTTATTTATTAATAATCAATCATTTTGATAAATTATTAATGAATGGTAATATAAATTAGTTCTATGTAACTATTATTTAATTTAATTAAATGTAAGTTAATTAAGTTAAATTAATACTAGAATTTATTTAATAAAGATCTAAATTTATTTAATTAGTATTATAATACAAATTTTAAATAAAATTGTAGTTTATTTTAAATCAATGAGTATTATTTTATTATTTTAAATAAATGATTATCCTTAGAATATTTTAGGTAATTGACTTTAAATAGTTGGGGTAGTTCTATATTTTACTTGAATAAATGAATGGGTCAACTCGTAGGGTAAACTGAGGATCTTATTGACTTGGAACACACATTGAAACAAAAACTAAAAAAAAACCCTTACATATGAGTTAACAATATATTTACAAACCAAACTATTAGACTACTTTGTCTCTGTGTGTTGTTTGTGTTTTTGGGGTTTTCGAGTTTGATCTAGATTATTGACCAGTTTTAGGATGTTTACCAGAGGCTTGGGAGTTTTGTGATTGTAATGTTATGATGATGTTTTGATCTTGATTCTTTAAACCCAACCATGGTAATGTGATGTTATGCTCTATGATATGTTTGTATTTACTATTCGCTATTGCTTTCTAGTGATCTTGTGTGACACTGAGGTGAATGTATGACTTACTTGACTTAACCATTTTTGAGTCCTCGATTAGTTATAATTGAATTTCTTTCCAGTCGCCTTGATAGGACTGAGGTGTTTGTTTTCTTATTCTTGGAGATGTCATGTTGTGACATGTTGGACTTAACCATTTTGAGTCGTTGATCAGTATTATTGGGATACTTTCTAGTTGCTCATTAAGAACTAATGGGTATTGTGATTTATCTTGGGATGCTTTCTAGTTGCTTGAAGAGAACTAATGTGATTATTGTGAATTATCTTTTGATGCTTTCTAGTCACTTGTATATGACAGAGGTGATTTTTATATGATTATTGGTTTGTGCTTTTATGAGCCTAGGGTAGGTAATCTATATGTAGTGTCAGGAAGTGGCTTGCAATGGAGGCTGGGGCCCTAAGTGGTTCCCAGGTTAACTCATTGTAAGTTGTTTAATAAGTAAAAATATTACACTAAATGAGGATTAAAATGAACCTAATAATAGTCTTTGTATGTTCTTGCCCATGCCTCAAGTGCTAGTATAGACTAGTATGGATTAGAGAGAACACTTGGTTGTGACCTTGCATTCTGTAGTATGCCTTGTCAGTGCGAGAGGATACTAGTGGCCACATAGGGATCACAAGGGACCCAAGGATCTTAAGAGACTACTAGGGTAACTCCAACATGATTCGTGTGATGACACTTGCCCACTTACATAGTAGGTTTCCTACGTGTCTTGTGTGCATCTATGTATAGATGTGGACCTATCTTAGAACCCTTTGAGTTAGAATACTTTTAGGATTTTTTGAACTTAGAGAGTATTTTGATATTCGGTTTGATATCCTATTTGGGACTTAAGACCATCTCCTCAACGCGATGGGAGTGGGCCATTTAGGTTTCACCCGGCCAGGTGGTAGTGCCTTTTCACTCTTACCATTGAGATCTGTCCATAGTCACCGTGGCTGGAGCTTCTTTGTCTGCATTTCCCTTCATTCTATCTATGTATCTTTATGATGGATGGTTGTATTTCATGATGGATGTTTATATCTTTTTATGATGGAGGGATGTATCATGTATGGTGGATGGTTTCATTATGTTATTGTACTTGTATCATGGATTCAAGCAGGATGTTGTATTTCTATTTCTACATATGTATATTCTTTTAGCCTTCCATATCCTATGACATGTGCAGTGGATGATTGAGCATTCCAAATTTCATTTTCCAAGAGGCATTCAGAACAAATGTATTTTATGCACTTTGGACTTTTAATTATTATTTTATATAGATGTGGTAGTTGTTAGAGTTAGTATTAGTTAAATTTAAATGTGATTCAACGTCATGGGATCCTTAAGGAATGTAACTTGTTGTGTATACTTTTAGTTGATTGTATGTTGTTGCTTCCACTACTATGTGTTTGATGTGTATGTTTTATCTTTCTTGTTTTTTTTTTTTTAAATGTTTGGCAAGCCTAGTGAAACTTTAGGTTATTTCTTTTGGATTCCTTGGCGGAGTGTTACATATGGTATCAAAGCCCGAGTTTCTACATTGGAAGCTCTAGGTATTTTGGAATGCCACTAGTTGTTAACTAGTTGAACTTTAAACCATTATGTACATCACTTCAAACTGAAACTTGAACTAGTTGAACTGAAACAAAACTTAAACTTTTAGTTTTATATTTTTCATACTTCAACACTTAGACTTCAAAATTGAAATTATACGTAAACCTAAATATAGGCAAAATTGAAAATTGAAACTTATTATGTTTTCAAAACATGTATCTTTCATCTATGCTTAAGTAGTATGCCTTTGATTGTCTTTGCGAGCATTATGTTGTTCTTGTTTAGACAGTTTAGGGGATCTATTTTATTAGTTTTTAAAAAGGATGAGTGTTGGATCAATATGGTTTTTGGTTTACTATTAAACCAAAATCATACTGCTCTAAGTGATTTAAAAGTAGTATGTGTATGGTTATGATAGCATCTTGTATCTTGGATATTATTGTAGGATGGTAATTGGGACAAGATCTTTTGTTAGAGGTTGTAGCCTAGACTGTAGTAGAGGTCATGGATGAGACAGAGCAATTGATGTACATGAGTCTGTCTACGAAGGCCCTATTCAGGAAAGGACTAGGGATGAGCATGTCAGTGAGCATCAGGAAGAGGAGCATGTTGACTCTGAGAAGGTTGATCTAAGGCAAATGATGTAGACCATCATTGATTGCCTACCTTCTGTTCATGATCAGGATAGAGCACATCAGGTAGGACCTGAGCATAGACCTAGGTATAGAAACTATCGTGAATCTTGCAATGCACGATGTAATAAGCGCAAACAATTTCACTAGCCATCTTAGGGTATTCCTTCTTATGTCAATGGGGGTAGTGTTTAGCACTCTAGAACACTTGGAGTCTAGAGGAGATTCGATGGAGAGTGTTTATCATGTGGACAACATGAACACAAGTTGTCTCATTGTCCTTAAGGAAAACCACAATTCTCAAACCAGAGACCAGTAGCTTTAGAACCTATGGTTGGCGATATGGGTAGATCCTAGAGAGTGTTCTCAATGGAGTCATATCCTCCTATAGGGGAAAGGGTCCAGTGGGGCTCGCATAGTGAGTCCCTTAGTTTTATCATTCATGTAGGCTTCCAAAAGTAAGCCTAAGTCTAGGGGGGGTGGATGTAGTGCCTACCCTTAGTTTGCATTTTTTCTTTTATTGCCAAACTCTTTTAGGCTAGTTTTATATTTGATGATTAGAAGCATTGTTTTGAGATTATCAGATACTTTTTCAGATTCAGTTAATATTAAGATTAGTTTACTTGGCACTCTATACTTCATGTATGTATGATGATTAATACAATATTTTTGAGTTATTGATGATGATTAGTTAGATGGATTATCATATGTATTTTCTTATGGATACTTACCCCATACTACATGTGTATACTGTGCATGTTTATTTTCTTTATGTATGGCATCTCTAATGTGGTTAAGGAAGGGAGTCATAGTCACCTGCTAGTTAGGATCTACACAATGCACTACTTCCTGCCATTGCATGTTTAGCTTAGAATATTGTGTTTGTACATGCATGGATTTTATGCAGGTTGTAGGTATTGGGTATCAACTTCCCTGAATTGCTAGGATGAGCATACCCTATCGCATTATCTCAATGATAAGAGAGGGGAGAAAAATTCTTAAGTCCAAAATCCTAAACCCTTAAGCCATTTGTCCTAGAAAATTAGGACAAGTATCTAAGTGGTGTACCCTCTGAATGTGTCAAATGACGTTAATTCATGATTATAACCCTTAAGTTTGGTTTTTTATGTGTCTTTCTATTATGGGTTTTCATATGTTGTTTTATGAGTCCTTGGTGATTTTTCTATTAATTAAGTCTAATTAAAAGATTAAATTAATGATTTAATTTAATGGAAAATAATTATGATATTTTAATATTTAATTATATCTAATTAATTGGAAAATGAATTAAATAAAAAGAATTAAATTTGAAGATAAAAGTTATAAGAATAATTTAGAACGTGATAATATTTATTTAATTTAATAATAATATATTTAGAGTTAATTTTTGAATAAATGCTAAATAATAATATTATTTAGTTAATAAATAGTTTATCAAATTAGGTTTCAAAAATAAATTTAAAAGTGAAAATATATTAATTTATTAAAATTTTTAAGTTAATGTATGCATGAGTTGAAAATATAAGAAATTAATTAAAATGTATTTTAATTGCATAATGTGTGCATGAGTTTAAAATTTAATTCATTGATTGAAAAGTGAAGTCAAGTGAAAATTAAATAAAGTAATTTAATAATGCAATTAACGTACATGGAAAAGATAAAGCAAAGATTAAGAAAAGTTTAATTAGAGTTAAAGTCTAGTGAGCAAGGAGTCCTCTCAGGTGAATTCATGATTAGTACCTTGATTTTAGGAGAGAACTCCTTATCAGCAATTAAGGGTTCATTTTTAGGGGATTGAAGTTTTTGGGAAGGAACCACAAATTTTGGAGAAGGAAGAATTTTGAGAAAGGGGAAGCTTTTGAGAGGAGGAATTTTTGTACAACTTTCTTGAGTGTAGCGATTAGCATCAGAGTCTAGGTAGACGCCTGTGATTATTCGCTAAGTTTATTATGCTCCTTTCTTTCTTGTCTTCTTCATGACTGTGGATTGTTAATCTAAATTTCTCTGTGATGAATTCTTGAATATTTCAATAATGTAAATTATTGAATGCATGCCAATATCTTCTATACATTATTAGGATTGAAAGAAAAAGAAATTAATTTAAAACCTTGTTCCATAGGTAAAATAAATTTGTATTTAATCCGGGAGGGCTTGAAATAAACAAAAATTTTAGTTGAAAAATTCAAATGGGTTGTCATAAGTTTCCTATCGAAATTGTGATTAGAAATTCTTATTTAAAAAAATAAATTTTTTTTTTATAAATTTTATAAAATAAAAAGGAAATTTTTGGAAATAATTTTTACAAAAAAGGGTGTTGATTATTTTGGTTTGATATTAAAAAATAGAATTTTAAAAAAAATTAATAAAAAAAAGTAATAAAACTTTAAAAATAATAAAGAAAATTAAAAAAATTTAAAAAATTTAAAATAATAATTTAAAAAAAGTGGAGGACCCACCTACCCTACGGCACTTACCAGTGGTCACAAGTCGAACTACTGGCCGTGACAACAGTAAGACCTATCGCCGCAGGCCAAGGCCAACAGGCCTTGTAAATCAAAACGTGATTAATTTTTTTACTAAAAAAAATGTGATTTCAATTAAAGTTTTTTAAAAGTTGTTTTTTTAATTATTAGAATTAATTTGTATTTAAATTTTAATTATTAATTGTTAATAAAATTATTAATATTTTATGATTATTAAATATTAATTATTAAAGAATTGTAATTAATAATTATTTAATATTAGTAATTTTTAATTAATAATTAATAATTATTGATTTTATTAATAAATTTTATTTATTAATAATCAATAATTTTGATAAATTATTAATGAATGGTAATATAAATTAGTTTTGTATAACTATTATTTAATTTAATTAAATGTAAGTTAATTAAGTTAAATTAATACTAGAATTTATTTAATAAAGATCTAAATTTGTTGAATTAGTATTATAATATAGATTTTAAATAAAATTGTACTTTATTTTAAATCAATGAGTATTATTTTATTATATTAAATAAATGATTATCCTTAGAATATTTTAGGTAATTGACTTTAAACATTTGGGGTAGTTCTATATTTTACTCGAATAAATGAATGGGTCAACTCATAGGGTAAATTGAGGATCTTATTGACTTGGAACACACATTGAAACAAAAACTGAAAAAAAAACCTTACATCTGACTTAACAATATATTTACAAACCAAACTATTAGACTACTTTGTCTCTATGTGTTGTTTGTGTTTTTGGGGTTTTTGGGTTTGATCTAGATTGTTGACCAATTTTAAGAAGTTTATCGGAGGGTTGGGAGTTTTGTGATTATAATGTTATGATGATGTTTTGATCTCAATTCTTTAAACCCAACCATGGTAATGTGATGGTATGCTCCATGATATGTTTGTATTTACTATTCGTTATTGCTTTCTAGTGATCTTGTGTGACACTAAGGTGAATGTATGACTTACTTGACTTAACCATTTTTGAGTCCTTGATTAGTTATAATTGAATTTATTTCCAGTCACTTTGATAGGACTAAGGTACTGTTTTCTTGTTCTTGGAGATGTCATGTTGTGACATGTTGGACTTAACCATTTTGAGTCGTTGATCAGTATTATTGGGATACTTTCTAGTTGCTCGTTGAGAACCAATGGGTATTGTGATTTATCTTTGGATGCTTTCTAGTTTCTTGTGGAGAACTGATCTGATTATTGTGAATTATCTTTTGATGCTTTCTAGTCACTTGTATATGACTGATTTGATTTTTATATGATTATTGATTTGTGCTTTTATGAGCCTAGGGTAGGTAATCTATATGTAGTGTCAGGAAGTGGCTTGCAATGGGGGTCGGGGCCCTAAGTGTTTCTCAGGGTAACTCATTTTAAGTTGTTTAATAAGTGAAAATATTACACTAAATGAGGATTAAAATGAACCTAATAAGAGTCTTTGTATGTTCTCATCCATGCGTCGAGTGCTAGTATAGACTAGGATGGGAGTAGAGAGAATACTTGGTTGTGACCTTACATTCTGTAGTATTCCTTGTCAGTACAAGAGGATACTAGTGGCCGCATAGGGATCACAAGGGACCCGGGGGTCCTAAGAGACTACTAGGGTAGCTCCAGCATAATTCGTGCGATGACACTTGCCCGCTTACATAGTAGGTTTCCTATGTGTCTTGTGTGCCTCTGGGTATAGATGTCAACCTATCTTGAAACCCTTTGAGTTAGAATACTTTTAGGATTTCATAGACTTAGAGAGTATTTTGATATTTGGTTTGATATCATGTTTGGAACTTGAGACTATCTCCTCAGTGCGATGGGAGTGGGCCATTTAGGTTCTACGCAGTCGGGTGGTAGTGCTTTTGCACTCTTACCATTGAGATTTGTCCATAGTCACCATGGTTGGAGCTGCTTTGTCTACATTTCCTTTCATTCTATCTATGTATCTTTATGATGGATGGTTGTATTTCATGATGGATGTTTATATCTTTTATGATGGAGGGATGTATCATGTATGGTGGATGGTTTCATTACTTTATTGTACTTGTATCATGGATCCAAGGAGGATGTTGTATTTCTATTTCTACATATGTATGTTCTTTTAGCCTTCCATACCCTGTGGCATGTACAATGGATGATTGAGCATTCCGAATTTCATTTTCCAAGAGGCATTCAGAACAAATGTATATTATGGACTTTGGACTTTTAATTATTCTTTTATATGGATGTGGTAGTTGTTAGAGTTAGTATTAGTTAAATTTAAATGTGATTCAACATCATGGGATCCTAAAGGAATGTAACCTGTTTTGTATACTTTTAGTTGATTGTATGTTGTTGCTTCTACTACTATGTGTTTGATGTGTATGTTGTATCTTTTTTGTTTTTTTTTGTTTTATAAATGTTTGGCAAGCCTAATGAAACTTTAGGCTATTTCTTTTGGATCCCTTGGTAGGGTGTTACACCAATTGAACTTGGTTCCTTCTGAATTAAGCTAGGCTAACACTATAATCTCCTTTGGTGCCTGATTGAGCTCAGTTAACACTTGCTATGCTTGGTTAGAGTGTGACATTTGTGTAACATTATGGAAATATACAATTAAATAATTTTTTTCAACAATCTTCCTCTTTGGCATTGATGGCAACATAACATGTCATTATGCAAAGAAAACTTAGAGCAATAGAATGAGTTAAAAAATTTATAATATCCTTAGTTTAATTTTGATTCTTCATCCATGAGAAATCCCTCTGAGATTCTCCCTCTAACATTTTATCAAACTCTATCTGGATCAATTCTCCCTCTTTCTTAGATTCTTTTCTATGACTATGACTATGACATCAATCAATCTAATCTCTCCCTCTTTATAAAAATTTCTTTCACTGATTCTTTTTCTTTGACAAGACATCAATCTCTCCTTCTTTGACATCAAATGTCAAAGACTTTGTACAATGAATTTGTAATGTACCTAATGTATTGATTTATAGGAAATGTGCTTTGAAAATCTTACATCAACTTGATAAATCTTCAATACAACTTGGTTGATGCATCACTCTAGTGAGCATCAGATAGGGGAATGACCCCTAGCTTACCTCTAAGATGAAAAATGCATCCTAAAGTAATGGCTTAGTGAATATGTCAACTATCTACTCCTTGGTGTTTACATATTCCAATCTTACCTCTTTTTTTTGAACCAATTTCCTTAGGAAATGATATTTAATTGCAATGTGTTTTGTCTTAGAGGGCATCACTGGATTTTTGGATATATTGATTGTGGTTGTGTTATCACAATATATACTACTGGTTCCTTGATTTCTTCCTTCATTCTTGACATCAACTGCTTGATCCACATTATGTTAGAACAATTTACTATTGTTGCAACATATTTTTCTTCTACTATGGATTGAGAAATACAATTTTGCTTCTTACTTGTCCAAGACACTAGCCTTTTTCTAAGAAGAAGTGCTCCTCCACTAGTAATTTTTCTATCATAATGCTTCCTACCCAATCTGCACTAGTGAAGGCTCTTAATTCAAGATTTCATCCTTTCTTGTATCATAACCCATAATCTTCAGCTCCTTTTAGATATCTTTGGATTCTTTTAACTATCATCATGTGATTTTCTTTAGGATTAGCAAAAAATCTTGCAACTATGCCAACTTCCAATGCAATACTAGGCCTTGTGTGAACCACATATTGAAGTTTCCCAATCATTGATTTATAAGAAGTTTAGTTTACCTCCTTTGCATCATCATCCTTTGAGAGCTTTATGTCTAGTAGACATAGGTGTACCAATTGGTTTGGAATCTTCCATTCCAAATACCTTTAATGTTTCCCTAATTTACTTTGATTGAGTGATAAATATCCCATCCTTCATTTGATTAACTTGTAGACCCACAAATAATTTAATTTCACCAAGCATAGACATTTTAGATTCTTTCCTCATTTCTTTAGAGAATTATTTGCATAAATTATCATGTCCTATGAATATGATATCATCTACAAATATTTTTGCAAGCCATATCTTGTCGTCAGGTCCTTCCTTCATATACAAATTTCTATTATCATTTGTTTTCTCAAAACCAATTTTTACTAGGCATCCATGAAGTCTTCCATACCATTGTCTAGGAGCTTTCTTTAAACCATACATAGCTTTATAAAGTTTACATACCATGTCTCTTTGTCTTGGATCTATGAAACCATTAGGTTGATCAATGTAGACTTCTTTTGTAGTGCCTACCCTAGTTTACATGTTTTTTATCATTGCCAAACTCTTTTAGGCCAATTTTATGCTTGATTATCAGCAGCATTATTTTGAGATTATCAGATATTGTTTTACATTCAATTTATTATATGCTGAGATTACTTGGTACTCTATATTTCATGTATGCATGATGATTATTCAGTATTTCAGTTATTGATGATGATTATATTAGATGGTTTATTATCATATGTGTTTTCTTATGGATACTTACCCCATACTACATGTGTATGGTGTGCGTGTTTGTTTTATTTATGTATGGCATTTCTGATGAGGTTAAGGAAGGTAGTCGTAGTCACCTGCTAGTCGAGATTTACACGATGCACCACTTCCTATCATTGTCTATTTAGCTTAGACTACTGTGTTTGTACATGCATAGATTTTAAGCAAGTTACAGGTATCGGGTATCGACTTACCTAAATTGTTAGGATGAGCATACCCTATCGCATTATCTCAATGGTAAGAGAGGGGAGATAAATTCTTAAGTCCAAATCCTAAATCTTTAAGCCATTTGTCCTAATTGAAAATTAGGACAAGTATCTAAGATGTCTACCCTTCAGATGCATTGAATAAGGTTAATTTGTGATTATAACCCTTTAGTTTGATTTTGTATGTGTTTTACTAAGATGGGTTTTCGTATGTTGTTTTATGAGTCCTTGGTGAATTTTCTATTAATTAAGTCTAATTAAAAGATTAAATTAATGATTTAATTTAATGGAAAGTTATTATGATATTTTAATATTTAATTATATGTAATTAATTGAAAAATTAATTAAATAAAAAGAATTAAATTTGAAGATAAAAGTTTTAAGTATAATTTTGGAATGCGATAATATTTATTTAATTTAATAATAATATATTTAGAGTTCATTTTTAAATAAATGTTAAATATTATTATTATTTGAGTTAATAAATATTTTATCAAAATAAATGTTCAAAAATAAATTAAAGAGTGAAAAGATATTAAATTATTAAAAAAAATTATGTTCGCATGATGCGTGTGTGAGATTATAATATGAGAAATTAATTAAAAGATAAAACAAGTGAAATTAATAAAGATATTTTTAATTGCATGATGTGCGCATGAGTTTAAAACTTAATTAATTAATTAAAAAGAAGTCAAGTGGAAATTTAATAAAGTTAATTAATAATTCAATTAAATGTGCATGGGAAAAGATAAATAAAGATAAATAAAAGTTAATATTGAGTTAAGGGTTGTGAGCAAGGAGTTCTCCCAAGTGAACGCACAATCAGTGCCTCAATTTAAGGAGAGGGCTCTTTATCACAATGAGAGGGTTCATTTTTGAAGGAGGAATTTTTGGATGCAAATTTTGGGAAGCAAAATTGGAAGTGAATTTTGGAAGGGAATTTCGAGGAAAGTTTCAGGGAGAGATTTCTGGATAGAAGCGAATTCTCTCACAATCTTCAGGTGGTTGCGTATTAGCATCATGTTCAGGTAGGCTCTTGTGTTTTGATCACTAAATGAATTATGTAATTCAATATGTCCTATCTACTTTGTGCTTGTAGAAAATTGTTTTCTCAACTTTTGTTGCATGAATCTTGCCACCTTCGTTTTGAATCTTTTGCTATTCGATTTCATCTATAAATCTAGATTTCAAAATTATTTAGAAAACCTCGTTCAACAATTGAAAGAAATTAGGATTAAATCAGGTTTTGGGTTTGAATTAAAATGAAGTTGAGAAATTTAAATTTGGAAAAAGGTTTGATTTTGGAAATGAAAATCCTAGAATGAAAATTCAAATGGTTCAACTTATTTTTCCTATTAGACTAAATTGCAATCATTTATTAAAAATTTATATATAAATATAATAATAAATTATATATTATTAAACCTTAATAATGTTGAAGGGGGTTTGTTTATAACATAATCTATATAAATAATTTTTTAAAAATAATATTTTTACTCGTATTGAATCAGAGTGGAGGGATCTTGTTTTTATTTTAAAATTTAAAAAATATATATATAAATTGGTGAGGGGAATACCCCCACCCTCTCCCTTTTTGTTTAAAGCTGCCAGTAGTCAGCTGGTGCAGACCCTACCTCAACAGGCCTGTCACATATGACAGCCATCTACAGCCTTTTAAAGGCTTGCTGTGGCATTTAAACATAGCGCCTTTTTTTAAGTTATTATTAATCTATATAATTAAATTTTAATTAATTTAATTTCTTTTTAAATTTTAATTAATTTAATTTATTTTTAAATTTTAATTAATTTTAATTATATTTAATTTAAATTAATATTTAATTATATTTTTATTATTAAATTTTTATTATTATTTGTTAATAGTTTTATTATTTAATTATATTAATGTTTTATAATTAAATAAATTATTAATAAATGTAATATAGTTTTTATTAATTATTAATTAATTTAATTAAAATTTGATTTAATTAAGATTAATTATTAGGGGAAGTTATTTAATTAAGTTTAAACTTATTAAATTATTATAATACTGATTTTAATGAAAAACATAGATTATTTTATTTAAAGATCAACAAGTATTATTAATAATTTAATTATTACCCTTGGATTGTTTTAGGACTTTGATTTAAAATCAATTAGGGATAGTTGTGCATTTCATTTGGATATAGAAACGAGATATTTTGTAAGGGTAAACTATGAGTTTTATCTATTTAAAACATACATTCAATTGGAAATGGAAACCTCACATTAACTCAAAAGTATATTATCAATCAAATTGAACTATGAGACTATTTATTTGAACATAGACATTGAAAACTAAAACCTTATTATTTAACTTAAACTATGTGTTTTCTAATTTAGCCAAACTATGAGACTAAGATGTTTTCTATGTACTAAGGTTTTGGGGTTGTCCCAGTTTGACCAGTTTTAGGATGTTACCAGAGGCTCAAGGGGCTATGTGAATGTGATGTTATGATGATTTTGTCTCAATCTTTTTAAAACCCAACCATGGTGATGTGTTTAGTATGCTCTATGATGGATGTATTTACTAATTGTTATTGCTTTCTAGTCTTCTTGTGTGAAGCTAAGGTGTATGTATATGAGATACCTGACTTAACCATTTTTGAGTCATCAATCAGTTATATTTGATTTGCCGTCTAGTTGCTTTGAGAGGACTAAGATGTTTTGGATGATTTGTTTATGATGATGTTATGTTGTGACATGTTTGACTTGACCATTTTTGAGTCTTCAATAAGTATTATTTTGGGTTGCTTTTTGGTTGCTCGTTGAGAACCAATGGATATTGTGCTTTACTTTGGGATACTTTCCAGTTGCTCGTTGAAAATTGATGGATATTTTGATTTATTATTTGATGTTTTTCAGTTGCTTGTTGAAAACTGTTGTGATCATTATGATTATCTTTTGGTGCTTTCTAGTTGCTCGTGGAGAACTGGTGTGATTATTGTGGATTATCTTTTGATGCTTTCTAGTTGCTTTTACAGGACTAAGGTGATCTTATGTGATTATTGATTTGTGCTTTTTTTTGAGCCTAGGGTAGGTAATCTATATGTAGTGTCAAGAAGCGTCTTGCAATGGGGGATGGGGCCCTAAGTGGTTGCAAGGGGAACCCATTGTAAGTTGTTTTAATAAGTGAAAACATTACACTAAATGAGAGTAAAATGAACCTAATAAGATAATTGTATGTTCTCACCCATGCCTCGAGTGCTAGTACATACTAGGATGGGAGAAGAGAGAACGCTTGGTTATGACCTTGCATTTCGTAGTATGCCTTGTCTGTACAAGAGGATACTAGTGGCCACATAGGGATCACTAGGGTCCTTGGAGTCCTAGGCTAATTGCCAGGGTAACTCCTACATGAGTCATGCAATGACACTTTTCCACTTACATAGTAGGTTTTCTACATGTCTTTATGTGCCTCTGGGTCTAGATGTTGATCTATGTTGGAACCTTTGAGTTAGATCTCATTAGGATTTCCTAGACGTAGATAGTATTTGTGTTATGCCATTTGATATCTTGTTTGGGACTTGAGACTATCTCCTCAACGTGGTGGGAGTGGACCATTTAGGTTCTACGCAGTTGGGTGGTAGTGCTTTTTACTCTTACCATCGAAATCCATCTATAGTCACCATGGCTGGAGCTTCTTAGTATGTTTATTTATCATGTTTAGATTATGTTATTTACTAATGCATTTACTTATATTGATGATTAGCATGTTATATTTCCTTATGATTATGTTGTAGCATGTTTAGTAGTGACGTCCCTATTACTATAGTATCGACAATCTTATTAGTGACTTGGGATGTTATGCGCGGGGGATGGCTAGGGGCCATGATGGTCTAATGATGCTATTGACAGTTGGGAGGAATCACACACTTAGTTAGTTGTGTTTTATGATGGATAGTTGTATTTCATGTTGGATGTATATATATCTTTTATGATGGATGGATGTATCATGTATGGTGGATGGGTCCTTTTATTTTACTGCACTTTGTATCATGGATTCGAGGAGGATGATGTATCTTTATTTCTATTTCTACATATGTATATTCTTTTAGCCTTTCATACCCTATGACATGTACAGTGGATGATTGAGCATTCCGAGTTAATTTGCCAAGAGGCATTTGGATCAAATTTATATTATGGACTTTGAAATTTCTATTATTCTTTCATGTGGATGTGGTAGTTGTTAGACTTAGTCTTATTTATATTTATATGTAATTCAACATCATGGGATCCTTAAGGAATGTAACCTGCTATGTATGTTTTAGATGATTGTATGATATTGCTTCCGCTACTATGTGTTGGATGTGCATGTTATTCTTTCTTATTTAAAAAAAAAATGTTTGGCAAACTTAGTAAAACTTTAGGTTAATTCTTTTGGATCCCTTGGCGGGGTGTTACATCTAGTATTAGAGCCCAAGTTTCTACATTGGGAGCTTTGGGTATATTGGAACGCCACTAGTGCTAACTAGTTGAACAAAAACAAAACCATTAAACTGTTATATCTATCAACTTCAAACTAAAACTTGAATTAGTTGAACTGAAATAGAGCTTAAAATTTTTGTTGTATATTTTTCTTACTTCAAGACTTATACTTCAAAATTGAAATTATATGTAAACCTAAATATAGGCAAAACTAAAATTGAAACTTATTCTATTTTAGAACATGTATCTTTCATCTATGCTTTAAGGTAGTATGTCGTTGATTGTCTTTGCAAGCATTATGTTGTTCAAGAGATCTATTTTAGTAGTTGTTAAAAGTGACGAATGTTGGATCAATATGGTTTTTGGTTTACTATTAAACTAGAATCATATTGCTCTAAGTGATTTAAAGTAGTATGTCTATGTTTATGATAGCATCTTGTATCTAGATATTATTGTAGGATGGTATCTTAGACGAGATCTTCTATTAGAGGCTATAGCCTAGACCATGGTGAAGGCCATGGACAAGGTAGAGATATCAATTTCCATGAGCCTATCCATGAAGAACCTATCCAAGATGGGAATAGGGAAGAACATGGTAGGTAGCTTCAAGAAGAGAACCATAGAGAGCAGTAGGTTGTCTCTGAGGAGATTGATCTGAGGAAAATGATGTAGACCATCATTGATCACCTACCTCCTATTCATGATCAGGATAGAACACATCGGGAAGGACCTGAGTATAGACCTAAGTGTATGAGCTCTCGTAAGGCTCGCAATGCATGACATAATAAGCACCACTAGCTTCACCAACCATCTCAAGGTATTCCTTCTTCTATTAGTGGGGGTAGCTGTCAAAAATCTAGAGTACAATAGAGCTTCAATGGAGAGTGTTTCACATGTGGACAACGTGGACACAAGTCGCCTCATTGCCCTCAAAGGAAACCACAGCTCTTAGATCAAAGACCTGCAGCTTAAGAACTTGTGGTTGGCGATATTGGTAGATCCTATAGGGTATTCTCAGTGGAGACATATCCTCCTACAAGGGAAAGGGTCCAATGGGACCCACAAAGTTAGTCCCTTAGTTTTATCATTCATATAGACTTCCAGGAGTAAGCCTAAGTCTAGGGGGGGAGGATGTAGTGCCTACCCTAGTTTACATGTTTTCGATCATTGCCAAACTCTTTTAGGCCAGTTTTATGATTGATTATCAGTAGCATTATTTTGAGATTATTAGATATTATTTTACATTCAGTTTATTATATGGTGAGATTACTTGGTACTCTATATTTCATGTATGCATGATGATTATTTAGTATTTCAGTCATTGATGATGATTAGATTAGATGGTTTATTATCATGTGTTTTCTTATGGATACTTACCCCATACTGCATGTGTATGATGTGCATGTTTATTTTTTTTTATGTATGACATTTCTAATGTGGTTAAGGAAGGGAGTCCTAGTCACCTGTTAGTTGGGATCTACTCAATGCACCACTTCCTACCATTGCCTGTTTAGCTTAGAATACTATGTTTGTACATGCATGAATTTTATGCAAGTTACAAGTACCAGGTATCGACTTCCCTGAATTGTCAGGATGAGCATACCCTATCGCATTATCTCAATGGTAAGAGAGGGGAGATAAATTCTTAAGTCCAAATCCTAAACCTTTAAGCCATTTGTCCTAATTGAAAATTAGGACAAGTATCTAAGTTGTCTATCCTTCGGATGCGTCGAATGACATTAATTTGTGATTATAACCCTTTAGTTTGATTTTTTATGTGTTTTGCTATGATGGGTTTTCGTATGTTGTTTTATGAGTCCTTGGTGAATTTTCTATTAAGTAAGTCTAATTAAAAGATTAAATTAATGATTTAATTTAATGGAAAATTATTATGATATTTTAAATTTAATTATATTTAATTAATTGAGAAATTAATTAAATAAAAAGAATTAAATTTGAAGATAAAAGTTTTAAGTATAATTTTGGAACATGATAATAGTTATTTAATTTAATAATAATATATTTAGAGTTCATTTTTAAATAAATGCTAAATATTATTATTATTTGAGTTAATAAATATTTTATCAAATTAAACATTCAAAAATAAATTAAAGAGTGAAAAGATATTAAATTATTAAAAAGTTCTATGTTCACATGATGCGTGTGTGAGATTAAAATATGAGAAATTAATTAAAAGATAAAATAAGTGAAATTAATAAAGATATTTTTAATTGCATGATGTGCACATGAGTTTAAAACTTATTTAATTAATTAAAAAGAAGTCAAGTAGAAATTTAACAAAGTTAATTAATAATTCAATTAAATGTGCATGGGAAAAGATAAAGAATGATAAATAAAAGTTAATATTGAGTTCAGGGTTGTGAGCAAAGAGTTCTCCTGGGTGAACGCACAATCAACACCCTGATTTAAGGAGAGGGCATTTTATCACAATGAGAGGGTTCATTTTTTAAGGAGGAATTTTTGGATGCAAATTTTGGGAAGCAAATTTGGAAGCAAATTTTGGAAGGGAATTTCGGGGAGAGTTTCAGAGAGAGATTTCTGGATAGAAGTGAATTCTCTCACAATCTTCGGCTGGTTGTGTATTAGCATTAGGTTTAGGTAGGCTCTTGTGTTTTGATCACTAAATGAATTATGTAATTCAATATATTATGTCTACTTCATGCTTGTAGAAAATTGTTTTCTCAAATTTTGTTGCATGAATCTTGCCACCCTTCATTCTGAATCTTTTGCTATTCGATTTCATCTGTAAATCCAAATTGAAAAATTATTTAGAAAACTTCATTCAACAATTGAAAGAAATTAGAATTAAATAGGGTTTTGGGTTTGAATTAAAATGAAGTTGAGAAATTTAAATTTGGAAAAAGGTTTGATTTTGGAAATGAAAATCCTAGAATGAAAATTCAAATGGTTCAACTTATTTTTCCTATCAAACTAAATTGCAATCATTTATTAAAAAATTATATATAAATATAATAATAAATCATATATTATTAAACCTTAATAATGTTGAAGGAGGTTTGTTTATAACATAATCTATATAAATAAATTTTTTTTTTTTTTTTTCACTCATATTGAATCGGAGTGGAGGGGCTTGTTATATATATATATATATATATATATATATATATATATATATATATATATATATATATATATATATTGGTGAGGGGAATACCCCCACCCACCCCCTTTTTGTTTAAAGCTACTGGCAATCTACTGGCGTAGGGACTGCATCAATAGGCTTGCCGCATATAGCAGCCATCCACAGCCTTTTAAAGGCTTGCAGTGGCATTTAAGCATAGCGCCTTTTTAAAAAAAAATATTATTAATTTATATAATTAAATTTTAATTAATTTTAATTCTTTTTAAATTTTAATTAATTTTAATTATATTAAATTTTAATTAATATTTAATAATATTTTTATTATTAAATTTATATTATTATTTATTAATAGTTTTATTATTTAATTATATTAATGTTTTATAATTAAATAAATTATTAATAAATGTAATATAGTTTTTATTAATTATTAATTAATTTAATTAAAATTTGATTTAATTAAGATTAATTATTAGGGGAAGTTATTTAATTAAGTTTAAACTTATTAAATTATTATAATATTGATTTTAATGAAAAACATAGATTATTTTATTTAAGATTAACAAGTATTATTAATAATTTAATTATTACCATTGGATTGTTTTAGGACTTTGATTTAAAATCAATTAGGGGTAATTTTTCATTTCATTTGGATATAGGAACGGGATATTTTGTAAGGATAAACTATGAGTTTTATCTATTTAAAACATACGTTCAACTAAAAATGGAAACCTCACATTAACTCAAAAGTATATTATCAATCAAATTGAACTATGAGACTATTTACTTGAACATAGACACTGAAAACTAAAACCTTATTGTTTAACTTAAACTATGTATTTTCTAATTCAACCAAACTATGAGACTAAGATGCTTTCTATGTACTAGGGTTTTGGGGTTGTCCTAGTTTGACCAATTTTAGGATGTTACTAGAGGCTCAGGGGGCTACGTGAATGTGATGTTATGATGATTTGGTCTCGATCTTTTTTAAATCCAACCATGGTGATGTGTTTAGTATGCTCTATGATGGATGTATTTACTGATTGTTATTATTTTCTAGTCTTCTTGTGTGAAGCTGAGGTGTATGTATATGAGATACCTGACTTAACCATTTTTGAGTCATCAATCAATTATATTTGATTTGGCCTCTAGTCGATTTTAGATGACTGAGATGTTTTGGATGACTTGTTTATGATGATGTCATGTTGTGACATGTTTGACTTGACCATTGTGGAGCCTTCGATCAATATTATTTTGGGTTGCTTTCTAGTTACTTGTTGAGAACTAATGGATATTGTGATTTACTTTGGGATACTTTCCAATTGCTCATTGAGAATCGATGGATATTGTGATTTATTATTTGATGTCTTTTAGTTACTCGTTGAGAACTGTTGTGATCATTATGATTATCTTTTGGTGCTTTCAAGTTTCTCGTGGAGAACTAATGTGATTATTTTGGATTATCTTTTGATGCTTTCCAGTCACTTTTACAAGACTGAGGTGATCTTATGTGATTATTGATTTGTGCTTTTTTTTAGCCTAAGGTAGGTAATCTATATGTAGTGTCGAGAAGTGGCTTGCAATGGGGGACGAGGCCCTAAGTGGCTGCTAGGGGAACCCATTGTAAGTTATTTTCATAAGTGAAAACATTACACTAAATAAGAGTAAAATGAACCTAATAAGATAATTGTATGTTCTCGCCCATGCCTTGAGTGCTAGTACATACTAGGATGGGAGTAGAGAGAATGCTTGGTTATGACCTTGCATTTTGTAGTATGCCTTATTAGTATGAGAGGATACTAGTGGCCACATAAGGATCACTAGGGACCCTGGAGTCCTAAGCTAACTACCAGGGTAACTCCTACATGATTTGTGTGATGACACTTTCTCGCTTACATAGTAGGTTTCTTATGTGTCTTTGTGTGCCTCTGGGTCTAGATGTCGATCTATGTTGGAACCTTTGAGTTAGATGCCATTAGAATTTCTTGGACTTAGAGAGTGTTTGTGTTATGTGATTTGATATCTTGTTTGGGACTTGAGACTATCTCCTTAGTGCAGTGGGAGTGGACCATTTAGGTTCCACGCGGTTAGGTGGTAGTGCTTTTTACTCTTACCATTGAGATCCGTCTTTAGTCACCGTGGCTGGAGCTTCTTGGTATGTTTATTTATCATGTTTAGATGATGTTATTTACTAATGCATTTACTTATATTGATGATTAGCATATTATATTTCCTTATGATTATGTTGTAGTATGTTTATTAGTGACATCCCTATTACCATAGTACCAACAATCTTATCGGTGACTTGGGATGTTATGTGCGAGGGATGGGTAGGGCCCATGATGGTCTAATGATGCTATTGATGGTTGAGAGGAACCACACACTTAGTTAGTTGTGTTTTATGATGGATAGTTTTATTTCATGTTGGATGTATATATATCTTTTATGATGGATGGATGTATCATGTATGGTGGATGGGTTCTTTTATTTTACTGCACTTTGTATCATGGATTCGAGGAGGATGATGTATCTTTATTTCTATTTCTACATATGTATATTCTTTTAGCCTTTCATACCCTGTGACATGTACAGTGGATGATTGAGCATTCTAAGTTAATTTGCCAAGAGGCATTCGGAACAAATGTATATTATGGACTTTAGACTTCCTATTATTCTTTCATGTGGATGTGGTAGTTGTTAGACTTAGTGTTATTTAGATTTATATGTAATTCATTGTCATGGGATCCTTAAGGAATGTAACCTTTTATGTATGCTTTAGATGATTGTATGATATTGCTTCCATTGTTATGTGTTTGATGTGCATGTTATTCTTTCTTACTTTAAAAAAAATGTTTGGCAAACATAGTAAAACTTTAGGTTAATTCTTTCGGATCCCTTGGTAGGGCATTACATCTTCCTCTAAGACTCCATTCAAGAAAGATAATTTGACATCCATCTGATGTATTTTGAATCCCTTTTGTGATACATATGCTAGAAGTGATCTAACTCCTTCAAGTCTTGCAATAGGGGCAAATGTTTCCCCATAATCAATACCTTCTTCTTGAGCATAGCCTTTGTAGGAACGTCTTTCCTTGTTTCTTTTCACTTCACCTTTCTCATTGAATTTATTTCTAAATATCCATTTTGTACCAATTACATTTTTATCCTTGGGTCTAGGAACATAAGACTAGGTTTAATTCTTTTCTATTTTATCAATCTCTTCATTCATTGCTTCTATTCAATTTTATCCAATCTTCATCTTCTAAAGAGTCTTTTACATATCTAGGTTCAATTTCACTAAGTAAACATGTACCTTTTAGTTTTCTCCTTATCATTATGCCATCTGATTCTCCTCCAATTATTTGATTAGGTGCATGATACCTCCTGACATATTTTGCAAGCCTTGAATCTTTCTTTCTTTGTGCAGAACTTGTTACACTTGGTTTTGCAAGATCTTCCTCTTTCTATTCAGGTTCCTCTAACTGATCATGGTGAAGCTCAAGTAGTACTATATGCACAAGTTAACATGACTTGTATTGCACTTCCTAGGGCTGCAACTTGGGTTGAACTAACTATGACTTAGGTGCCTTTGTCTGAGACTTGGGTTGAACTACCAATATGTTGCAAGATGTATTTTGTTGTTGATTGGCTTCAACCTTCTGAGATAAGGTTTTAGGTTCTTCATATTATATAAACCTTCTATAATCCTTAAGCTCTTTACTACTTTGTACTTCACTTCTTTCAGCAAACTCATAAATTTTTACATGTGCACTTTCTATCACTTTTTGAGTAGAAAGATTTAGACATTTTTATGCCTTTCTTTTATTAGAGTACCCTAGGAATATTCCTTCATCACTCTTCGCATCAAGCTTTTCTTTTCTTACATCTTTCAAGATATAGTATCTTTTTCCAAATACTCTAAGATAACAAAAATTAGGCTTATATCCATGCCATAATACATAAGGAGTTTTATTTGTACCTTTCTTTAATTAAACTTAGTTAAGTGTGTGAACTACTGTGCTGATTACTTCTCTCTAGTATTTTGGTGCAACATTCTTTTTTGATAATAATGTTCTTGCACATTCTATAATGGATATGTTCCTTCTCTCTGCTATTCCATTCTATTCTAGAGTTCTATGTGTTGATATCCATCTTTTGATTCCTCTTTCATTGCAAAAATCATTGAATTCATTTGAGATGAATTCTCCTCCTCTATCTTATCTCAGACATTTCATATTTTTACATATTTCTTTCTCAACTCTAGCCAAATACCATTTGAACTTTTGAAAAGCATCATACTTGTCTCTTAAAAACATGACAATCATCATACTAGAGTAATCATCAAAAAATAAAATGAAATACACTATTTCATCTCCATGATAGCTTTCTACACCAATTGGCCCACAAAGATTTGTGAACTAGTTTCAAAACATCTTAAGAGTTATAGGATTTACTCTTGAAACTTCTTTTACTCATTTTCCTAGTTTGGCATTGTTTTCACATTCCCCGCTCAAATTTATTTAGATAAGGTATACCGCTTACTTTTTTATCCTTGCTTATGTTGATCAGGTTACCAAAGTTAACATGACAAATTCTTTTATGACATATCCAACTTTCTTCAACTTGAGCTAATAAACAAGAGCTTTCATTGAGATATGGGTAAAATAAATTACCTTTAGTTTGATTGCCAGTTCCAACCTGTTTTCCTTTTCCATCCAATAGTTTAGCTTTCCTATTCATGAATTCAACTTTGTATCCTATATTTTTTAGCAAAGCTACATTGAGTAGATTATGTCCTAAATCTTCAACTCAATAGGAATTCTCACATTTGATTTCATCAATTAATGCAATGATACCTTTTCCTTTTACATAACATGGTTCATTGTTGCCCAATCTAACACTTCCACCATCATAATGTTCTAAATGTTTAAATTTTATTTTATCACTAGTCATGTGATGAGAACAACCACTATTTATGATCCATGTATCATTTTTGCTAACATGAGAGATAAATGACATTTTTTCATTTTCCTCATCATCAGATTCATCTTTGACAGCAATATAAACTACTTCATCATCATCATCACTATTAGAATCTTTTGCATTGTAACATGATTTCTTACCTTTTCCTTTGAAGTCATTGCAGCTTTTGAATTCTTTCTTGCCTTTGAATTTTTTGAACTTCCTTTCTTATTTATCTTCCTTATTTGGACATTTAATTGCAATGTGTTCAACTTCCTCACATGAGAAATAAATCAATGGAATCTTTCCTCTAAATTTTCCTTTTTCCTTTCCTACCCTTTTTGCTAGGAGAGCCTCAATAACTTCAAGATCCTCATTTGATCCTCTTCATCTTCACTATCAACATGTTTTCCTTTTGAGTTCCCTTCTTTTCTAAAAAGGGTTAGTTTAGCTTTGAATGCAAACTCAAGATTGGTAGAAGAAAGAGCATAATTATAAAAATTATCCAACTCAAAAGCAGTCAATCTTCCCATAAGAGTGTCTAGGGTTAGATCATGTGTTGGATTGCATATCATCTCTTGAATAGGTGAAACTCTAATTGCATAAATAGGAAGAAGAGTTCTTAGTACCTTTTTTATTATTGTTTCATCATAAATTTTACCTCTTGAAGCTCTGATTGCACTAACACTTTCTTTGACCCTTTCACTATACAGGGTGATGTTCTCACCTTCTTTCATCTTCAATCGATCAAACTTTCTTCTTAAGCTTTTTGCCTTAGCTCTTTGCACATTTTTGTCACCTCCAAAGACTTTCTTTAGTTTTTTCCACATGCCAAATGTAGTAGAACAATCCTTGACTTCATCAAATTCATAATAGTTCAAAGAAGATGCAATATCAATCATCATAATGTTGTGCTCCTTTACTTCTTTGATTTTATCTACAATCATAGGCTTGGGTGGTGCCACATATTGGTTCTCCAAATAGAATACACCATTTATCACTTATGCTAGATATATGAAGCTTCATCAACTCTTGCCATGTTGAGAAGTTTTCTCTTTTAAGTTTAGGAGTCTCCCTTCTGTAAGACATTCTGATCTTTAGCTTAGGTCTTAAGACCTTTTTCTTTTAAGCACCAATTCCCTGATACCAATTGTTGAAATTTAAGAGGATTGACTGAGAGGGGAGGGAAACAAATCCAAGTCCCTTAGATGTCAGCACAAATTTTTACTCCTTAAATCAAATACATGCATTGCTCGATTAGAACTGAATATTCATTGTAACTCAGTTAACAAAGAAATATTAAGATATTTTGTGTATTAACCTTTAGTAAATTTAGTTATAGAAACATAAACCATAAAGAAAATAACATGAACACATGAGACACCAAGATTTAACATGGAAACCCAATTTGGGAAAAATCACCAATGCAACTAGTTACATTTTTTCATTCTTCTGAAGTGAGCCATGTTAGGAGCCAACCCTATTAAAGGTTACAAAACACACGGTTAGGTGTGACCCTATTAGAGGATTTCAATCACTCTATTAGGAGTGGCCTTGTTAGAGGTCTTTAGACACTTCAAACTAGAAATGCCAACTTGTTAGAGGATTTGCAAAATGACTGTTAAGTCAACTCTTTTAAGAGATTTATTCACTGCTACAATTGTTAGAGAGTAACAATGATTGACCTAATTGATGAAGCAACCAAATTTTCAGATTTAGATCACTATTCTAATTTATCCTCTTGATTCGTCCTAATTAGAACATTCTTTGCAACTCCTTGGATGTTCTCTCTTCAATCTTATAGTCTTCTTATTTCACATCTTTCTCATAATTCATATCTCACACCTTTCAGTCCACTACTTGACCTTTCATATATATGAAACCTAATGTCAAGTCAACTTGAATATCCTTTCACAAAAATAATTAACATCCACTGAGTCAACTTGTATTAGCCATTTAACAAACAAGAGTATTTTTCTGACAGTAGGCTAATATGAAATGAATCACTTGATTAATATTGAATTCCTTTGGTAATCAACCTAACTTGGTTAATACTAAATTCCTTTGGCAACCGACTTGACTCAATTAATACTAACACCCTTCATTGACTGACCTAACTTGATTTACACTGACTGTCTTTGATGACCAACTAAACTTGTTTTCTTTTGAATTCAACTCGGCTGGCACTAGAACCTCATTTGGTGCCCAATTAAGTTCGGTTAACACTAGTTGTGCTTAGTTATAGTGTGATGTTTGTGTAATATCAATGCCAATATACAATTGAATAATTTTTTTAAAAAAGATCAACCCCACATCTCCCAAGAATCACCTACATACAAACACTTGTCATAGAAAGAGAGAAGAAAAAGCTATGGAGGTTGAAATTCTAAGATCCACAGCTAAGACATTCTTGATGAGAAAAAAGATAAAATTGCTATAATCAAATGAGAATGAATTTAATAACTAGAAATAGAGATAGTTAGTATAAAGGAGATCAAAAATCTAATATGTAACTAACCTAGGTTGCATGATAATAATTAATAAAAGAATTAATTATTATATGCCCAAAGTTTAGCTTAAGTAAACTAGAGATAATAAGTGACTCAATAATTAAATCAATATGATTTAATTAATAAGAAAAAAATTATTACTCTAGCACAAATAATTGAACAATGTAAAGTGTGTATTTATTTCATCTAATTTAAAATATTGTAAACCATCACTTCTTATAAAAAGAAAGTTTTCATTTAATGAACAAATAGAAAATGTTAACTTCCCACTAACATTGAATAGAAGAGAAAGAGGGGTTTCCAAACATAGCTCTCAATATAACTCTGGTTAGATTAGAAAACCCATAGGATGAAAGGATACCAATTCCAAACCCAAATTATATCAAGTATGAAATCAAGTCCTCTTTCATGCAATGTTAACCAATTTTAGATATGCAACGTGAATATGAAAGCACACTAATTGATTTAATAACAAAAATAACATGGATCTACATATTAAATGTATGTAGTGATCCTAGTTAGAATACAAAAATAGGTCTATGCAAGGAGGCAAAAGAAAGGATAAATAATTTACCTTAAAATGTACAAGGGAAGATGCTTTCTCGCTATGAAAATCATAGATCTAAAATCGTGATTACAATTCTAACAACAGATCTACAACCAAGACATAAAATATAGAAAACACTATTTTTCCCACATCTATGGGAAAACATTGACCTAGAGGAAAAGTGCACATGAATTTTACAAGATGATGGACATGTTCTTGACATTGTAGCAAAATTGATCTAGGTTCTTTTTAAAAGCTCTCAACAAATAGTTTTTTAGATCTATAACCACAATTTCGATATCCTACTCCTGCACACAATAAACTTGGTTTTTTATTTTTTTGGGTGAGGGATTGCCCTGGCCAAGCCCTAGATTGAGGAATCAACCTTGAAATTTAGATGTAAAATACTCATAAATAAAATGCTAGCATCTATTAGGACAAAATATATCTATGAGAAATACAATTGCCTTTGTAGATGCAACTGAATTTGATATGTGATCAAGTAAGAAAATATAATAGCCTTGACTCAAAGAAACCAAAAGGGAACCATTAAATTCAAAACCTCATGAATGATAATGCTTATGCCATGTCTCGATGAAGAATGGGAGAACTTGAATAATTGGGATGATAGATCTCCTCCTTAGAAGCCAAACTCCACTAATTTAAGAGGGAAATCCTTGATCTTGAATGCTTGAAAAAATTCTTATACCCATGTGTATGATTTCTCCTAATTTCTTGATGGTGGATAAATTCCTTCAATGTATTGATAAGTTGAAAATTAAATGCCCAAGCCTCATTATAGACTAGTTTTTAGGATTGAGATCAAAGTAGGTAGACTTGGGAAAAAATAAAATAATTGAAAGACCCAAGACACTTAGGGCCTCAAGATTTAAATCTCTTGGGGAAGAGGTCAACCTAGATTTGGGGACCTCTTTTTGGGGGGATCCTCAATAATAGGTCAACGTAGGTTGACCTATTCTTGAGGATGCCCCCAAAAAGAGGTCTCCAGGGCCTTGGAAAGGGTATAGATAGATATGAGAAGTAATAAAACTAACAAAAGAGATGACCAAAAAGGTGATAAAATGACACCTAAAGGAACATGTTGGAAAAAGAGAGATAACCTAGAAATTTGAGCAAGATTGGTGGAAGAAAAAGGGATAAAAAATACACTAAGGAGGGCTAAAAGGTTTCAAAATAAAGTAATTCCATTTTAATATGGTACATTTAGCCCCCATTTTGATGAGAATATAAGAGAAGTCATACTCTCGATAAAGGAAGAAGGAGAAGACACAAGTCACAATGAGATAAATATCACCAAGTTTAAGTAAACAAGCCCCCAAATCTAGGATCCTAACTCCATATCTATGCATAAGAGAACAAAATTAAAGCAAAAGAAACAAAACCAAAACACACAAAAGGGGTTAGTACTAAAGCTCAAATCAACTAGTGAAAGATACCTTATCTAAAGAAATGTATCACCCAAAAATGTCATATTTGGAAGGCTATTACAAAGCGTAAGAGATCACATAGCAAGGACAAGATCTCCACAATGGATGATATCTCTCATGATTCTATCTTGCTAGCATAAAAGAATAGAGAGAGAGAGAGAGAGAGAGAGAGAGAGAGAGAGAGAGAGAGAGAGAGAGAGAGAGATTATCTTACCCAATAAGGTTTGTGTGACTTACTATGAATCAAAAAAACTAAAAGGCTAAAAGAATAATCAAATATTCTAGCAAGTTTGTGTGTCCGACAAATAATCATGTGCACCCGTTGGTAGCTTCTGCATGTATGTATATGTATTTATAAACCTATGGATCAATTCCTTGGTATCACCACAGAATGTGAATCCATTTGTTCTCTTTGTAGATGGACAAGGATCTATTATCCATAGAGATATATTTATGTGCATTTCCTTGGAATAGAGAAGTATCACTGATACGAGTTAGGGAGTGGCATTTACAATGTGAAAGAAAAAATGCATAAAAAAAAAACTATAGTAAAAGAAGGGAATATGTATGCCCCCCCTCCTTATGATTAATAAGTAGCCATAGACATCATAAGGAAGAGAGTCAAGGATAACTACTTCTAACAATAAGGAGACACCCTTTAAGTGATAATATATGCCATAGACTTAACAAAGACCATTTTTTCTTGTAAGCTAATAGAATATATAATTATGATAGATACATCACTCATGGGAAGAGACCCTTGAAAGGAAGAGAACTTTTTAGGAAGACATATACCTTCAAGAGGAGTGTATGAACAAAGCTAAAAAATTCAAGACAAAAGAGAGGAAGAAGATCAATAATTCACCTATTCAGCCCCTTTTGTGTAGGAGAAAATAGAGATCCTTGGATGAAGAATGACAAACTTTAAACACAAAGCAAGGGAAGATATTTATAATGAACATATTTTTACCTACACACCTCTTGTGTATAAGAGAGATTCATGATCAAGGCACGATTCCTTATAGGAAAAGATTGACATATAATTTTAAAAAATTCCACTATATCAACAAAAGAGATAAATAATGTACAAAAAACCTTTCCCCCTAAGCTTAAGGAAAGAATGAGAAGTCTGTGATGGATTATAAGTTGATAAACAAAAGCTTGGAAGATATATTGAATATTTATAGGCAACACTCATAATCTAGCCTTGCATAAGATAAAGTTCACCCCATATCAAACAAAATGTATCATATATAATGCAACACCATAGAGAAAATGAAGGAATGAAATATCACATGATATGCTTTACAATATATCATAGATGAAGTAAAATATAGATTATTGATAAATGACAAACATTAAAATCCAAGACATGAAAATACATTGTCAAGTAGCAACAATCTTGTCTTGCATGAAATAAAGAATTATACACCCACATATAAGAATGCATCATAAACAATGTAAATATATAGAGAAATAAATGAAGAAGATGAAATGATATAATGTTATGTCTACAAGAACAAGAAAACAAATCCTTAAAATTGAAAAGAGACAGTAAGATAATTTTTCTAGGATAGATCCCTTATAACATGTATAATACATAGAAAGAGTTACATATAGAAATGTAACTCAACGAATCAATGTTAACACATTCTAAAGAATACACATTTACAAGGAAGAAAATAAAGGAAAAAGAGGGATAACATATTAAGCATCCTAAAACATGCATCCCACATACCAAATATGCACTTTCTAGAAATGATATTAAAGTATATATGATCATGCATCAAGAGAAAAAATAGATCCCAATGAAAAGATGAACCTTGCCCTCCAATTAAAAAGAACTTAGAGAAAGAGCTACTATGCCACTCTTAAACATATTATGTAGAATAATAGAGAGTGGCCCCAATGGGGAGTAGAAATGCAAAGTAATTTTATGAAGAAGAAATAAAATATCTTGTGTATAAGAAAATCTTACCATATTCAACTTTATCACAAGCATATAAAGGGACACGTGAATCTAGTAATATAGTTATTTTCATAAGGTAAGATTTCTTAGCTTAGGTTTAGTCAAAAGGTAGGGGTAAAATCTTAATTATAAGGCTTCTCAAGTGTCATTAGGAGATAAGGATGTAGTTTGATGAAGAATGTGAAGATGAGATAATGGAGGAGGAAAGCAAGGGAGAATATTGGAGGGGGAGACATAACCGAGACCCCTCATAGTGGTTGTTGAGGAAGGTGAACATAGAGCTTAATACCATGCTCATTGATAGCAAGACCTAAACCTTTTTTGTCATCAACGTTTCAAATCATACTAGATGATCCATCATCAAGATGCAAGAGAATCAAGGAGAATAAAAAATATCGAATGCAGATCTAGGAAGGGGGATAAAAAAGGCTGGGGTGATGGAAAGGGCACCCAAAATTAGGAAGACATGGATCACAATAAATAGAAGAAAAAAAAAGGAAAAGAAGAAGAGACAACTCTCAAAAAAGAAAGAAAAAGAAAAGAAAGGCAACAAAAAGAACCAAAAGGGAAGTTAATAAATAAAATAAGAGTGAATATAAAGAAAAGATAGGTGTGTGTGTGTGTGTGTGTGTGTGTGTGTGTGAAAAAGATTAAATAAATTAAGGTATAGAAAAATAAAAAAGATAAAAAATAATGTATAAAAATAAATAAAGATATATAAAACTATAAATAACAAAAAAAAATCAATGAAAACAAATAAATATAAATCTAAATAGGAGCGAAAATAAGAAAAAAGAGAAAAAGAGAAAATAAAGAGCTAACGAACACTAGCTAAAAAAGAAAGAAGAAAGGAATCAAAAGAAATTAGAAAATAAAGGACAAACTAGAAAATAAATTCTATCTAATAAAAATGAGAAATAATAAATAACCTATAACGCTATATATATATATATATAACAAAATATAATTAGCAATAAATAGGAAAAATTGAAAATATAAAAATATAATATATATATATATATATAATAAAGGTAAAGAAATATAAAAAAGATAAAAAATAACATATAAAAAATAAAGATATATATATATATATATATATATCAAAAAATGAAAACAATGAAAATAAATAAATATAAATCTAAAAAGGAGCGAAAAATAAGAAAAAGAGAAAAAGAGAAAATAAAGAAATAGGAGGAAAGGAAAGAGCTAACGAACACTAGCTAAAGAAGAAGAAAGGAAAAAATAAAAATAAGAAAAAGAAGGACAAACTAGAAAATAAATTCTACCTAATAAAATAATAATAAAAAAACCTAACGCCCTATATATATAAGCAAAAAATATTAAAAAATAAATATAGCAATAAATATGAAAATATAAAAATATAAAAATAACAATATATATATAAAAATATCTATATAAAAGAATAAATGAGTATATGTGTGTGTGTTTGTGTAAAAAATCTTAACAATAAATAAATAGCAATAAATATGAAAATATGGAAATAAAAATATATCAAAAAATATATACCTATATACAAGAATAAATGAATATATATAAAAATAAAAGAGTAAAAAAGAAGAAAAAAGGAAGAACAAAGGGGAACAACAAAATGAAGAAACGAAAAGGGGAGAAATAACAAGGAGAGAGGTTGAATGATTATATAAAAATATAAAGGCCTCAGACAAAAAATGGGCTAAAGGACTCGAACAAGAGCAACGAGAGGATAAAAAAAAAGAAGGAAAAACCTAATGATGATAACAAAAAAACAAAAAACAAAAAACTAATAGAAAACATGGAAATGAGAGAGAGGGATCAAGCGATAGAAAACTACAAGAAAAGGCACAAGGAGGAGAGGGGGAGAAAGGGAAGAGAGAGAGAGAGAGAGTGAAGAAGGGCGGGGGGGAGGGGAAGCGAGAAAAAAGACTGACCACAACCAAGACTGAGGATGAGGAGGTGGGCTGAAAAAATAGAGAGACGAAACCAGCAAGCAAGGGGGACATAAGGGAAAGAGGAAAGAGGAAAGCCTGAGCTAGGATGAATGACCAAGATGCGGAGGGGGAGGAAGGGAAGATAACAAGGGTTGCTAGGAGGTGCTCAAGCTCCAACCATCATCTCGATTGAGGTTAGATAGGATGACAACAATGTATATTGGCCCCACAGCCTTAAAAAACTTGAAGAGTTTCATGCACATCTCAAAAATTTGGCTTCTTGCATTTCTTTCACCAAAGAGGTTGAATCTGCCAAGTCTTTACCTTTTATTGATATCTTGATCATTAAGAAACCCAATGGCACCTTAGATCGCAAGGTTTTCCGCAAAGCCACTCATACCGATAGGTATTTTCATGTAGCTTCTCACCACCACCCAAGCCAAAAAGCTGGCATCATTAAAACCCTTTCCCTTAGAGCCTTCCAAATTTGCGATGATGAGAACTTAGACCAAGAGCTCTCCCACCTTTACCAAGTCTTTAGATGGAATGGTTATTCTCACAAGAAAATCTCTCAAGCTTTCAACCTTGCCAGGTCATTCTCTCATCCCCCCTCCCTTCCTCCTGCCTCTCCCCAAGATACCTCTTCATTTATCTCTCTTCCTTTTGTGGCTGGTATCTCCCACAAAATCACCAAGATTCTTACCAAACATGGTGTTCATGTGGATTTCAAACCATTGACCACCTTGAAGAATTACATCCCCCCACTTAAAGACACTAGGGATGTTTTCTTGGAATCTGGTGTCTATAAGGTTCAATGCTCGTGTGGCACCTCTTACATAGGTGAAACTGGGTGTTCTTTCCACACCAAGATCAAAGAACATGTTACAGACATTAAGCATGAACGAGTTGTCAAGTCTACCTTGGCAGAGCACTCCTCAGCCACTAAGCATCATATCTTCTTAGAGGACATGCAGATCATGTTTAAGGAAGATAATGTTTTCAAGAGGAAACTTAGGGAGGCTATTGAAATCAATAAAAACTCGTCTAATCTCAATCAAGATGATGGTTGGAGTTGAGCACCT